>PVKC010015697.1:0-21300 GCA_004027635.1 Crocidura indochinensis
ATTGATATCTTCACACACTGAACCAGTCAGCAGTATGCCATATATGCCCCTTTATCTCCAAGCTATCCTTCAGCCCATATCTGAATGTGGTTTCTGGATATTTTGTGATCGGAATCTGTACAGATTTGTGACCATGCAGAGATCATTTGTACAAGCTTCATTGCAGTGTTTCACCACAACTGTGGCTCTGCTGTCTTCAAATTTTCCTGAAGCCTTCTAGGGGAGTCTCAAACTCAATTTACCTGGGGGCTGCAGGAGGCAAAGTCGGGTGATCCTTGAGTACAAAGGCAGTAGTAAGCCTTGAACATTGGTGGGGTGACCGAAACAAGTAAAACAAAACAAAACAAAAATAGATTCCTCTAGGGCAGGGCCACAAAATGTTGTACGGAGGGCCATTTGCGGCCTGTGGGCCACGGGTTTGAGACCCCTGGTTATTGTCCTAGACTGTTTTTCCAATATCCTAATCTCCAATATCTTTGAACTTATGCTTAACACTTACAAAAACCCCACTTTTCCTAATTACAGGATAATCTACTTTCATTCCCTGAATTCCAAACCAATCACTTTGTTTAAGCACTTGTAGGCTTCATGACACTTGACTCTCTTCTGCTATAAAAGAACATTAAAAGTAGAACTATGATCAAAATTTTGCAGCTAGTTTTCAATTTCTCTTAATTTAACCTAACCCAGTATAAGGCACATTGTTGGTCCTATGTTAACCTATGACATTCAGACTTCTGCTACAAAATGCCAATCTGGGAAGTTCAGCCAACTGAACTTTGTTTACTCACTGTTCTGGAGACCAAAAATCTATTTCTCTCTTCTCTCTCTCTCTCTTCTCTCTCTCTCTTTCTCTCTCTCTCTCTCTCTCTCTCTCTCTCTCTCTCTCTCTCTCTCTCTCATCGTTGTCTCTTTTTGGTCTTGGGGCCATACATTTATGCTCAGGAATTCCTCCTGGCTGTGAACTTAGAAACAACGTCTGGTAGGTTCAGGGATAACCACGATCACACTAGGTTGACCATATGCAGGCATAAGCCCTACTTACTTTACAATTGATAAAGCCTGAAGTCTATCATCTAAACACTGCCATAGTTAATTTCATGTGAAGCCTTTCTATCTAGTTATAAGGGTCACATCCTTGGTCTCCTGATATGACCTTTATTTTTTTAATAAGAGCAAGAGAAAAAGATGGGAGGAAGGGAGACATGAGGAGAAACAATAAATATGAGAGAAAGATTTGAGAGAATAGAGATGAAAGACTATAGTGAAATAAGTGATGAAAGAAATGTGGGAATAATGGTGAATATATAAAATATAAGAGAGAAAATAAAGATGGGAGAAAAAAGAGAGAGAGATAAAAGAGAAGAGGATCTTGGCCTGCCAGCAGTGCCCAGATGCACATTGCCACATGGCACCAGGACCCAAATGGCCCAAAAGAGTACAGCCCATGGAACACGGGTCAACTAATGTGAGCTGACCCCACCCCAAAGACCTCCAGCCACACACACTTCAACATGGGTATCATTCTGATCCTCCATTATTGCCCAGACACTCATTACCCACAAAGCTCCCTGAGTGGAGCCTGTAGAAAACACAACAGAGTTAAGCTGACCCTGACTCCAAAGAGCTGAGCCTGCTCCCTGTCACTATATGCACATCTACATGGGAACCGTCCAGAACTACCAGCAGCACCAAGACTTACATTGCACCACCATGCAGAGCCACATTGCCTAGAGCTCGTGGGACATGTCAATGTAGGTGGGCTGACACTGTCTCCAAAAAGTGCAGTCAGAGAAGCTCTGCTTCAATCCATGGCCATACACCTCTGCTTGTTAATGTACCCCAGCACAACACATAGAAAAATGCCACATTTCAAGAGTAGCAATAGGTTATTAACACAGGCATCTATCATGCATACAGAATGAAGATGAAAGCTCTGATGATGCACCTATTTAGCCTCTCAGATAAGGAGTTTACAGAAGAAATATGAAAGATCCTTATAGAACTCAAAGAAGGCATGGAACTAACTGAATAGGCTACAAATAAGAATCAAGAGGATATAAAAGGAGAAAGAAGAAAACTCTAAGCTGAAATAACAGGACTGGAAAACTTGGTAGATGAAATGAAAACTCACTGGAAAGTCTCTCCAACAGAGTAACAGTGGCTGAGGACAGAATCAGTTAGCTGAAAGATGAGATGCATAACAACTCCATAAAGTAGGAGAGATTGGAGAAGAGATAAAACAAATCATCAGGGGGCCGGGCGGTGGCGCTGAAGGTAAGGTGCCTGCCTTGCCTTGTGCTAACCTAGGACGGACCACGGTTCGATCCCCCAGTTCCCCATATGGTCCCCCGTGCCTGCCAGGAGCGACTTCTGAGTGAATAGTCAGGAGTAACCCCTGAGCATCACCAGGTGTGGCCCAAAATCCAAAAAACAAAACAAAACAAAAAAGAACAAAAAAAATCATCAGACAAAGAAAAAATTCTCAAAGAATGTGTACAGAAAAAAAAAAAAGGATTTGGGGCTGGAGAGATAACATGGAGGTGGGGCATTTGCCTTGCTTGCAGAAGGATGGTGGTTCAAATCCCAGTATCTCATATGGTCTCCCGAGCCTGGCAGGAGTGATTTCTAAGCATTAGGCCAGGAGTAAACCCTGAGTGCTGCCAGTTGTGACCCCCACCCCCAAAATATCAAAGGATTTGATAAACTCAACAGAAACAACATTAGAATCATCAGAGTCCCTGAGATCCAGAAAGAAAATCCCCCCCAAAAGAATCAACAGCCAAAGATATCATTGCCAAAGTGTACCAGCTAAAAGAGATCTAAGGAAAACACACATTCTTGTCACAATGACAATCCCACAGGTAAGGATAGAACACTGCAAGCATCAATATAAAAAAAGGAAAATTACATTTTAAAGGGCATCCTTAACATTTACAGCAGATCTGACATAAGAAACCCTCAAGTCCTGAAGGCAATATTGGGATATAGTGACAAAACTCAATTAAATGAATACTTATCAGGACTAATTAACCAACCCAGACTTACTTTCAGGTTTAAAGAAAAATAACTTCTTGGATGAACAACAGCTCAGAAACTTTACAAACTCAAAACTGGCTTTAAAAGATAAACTGAGAGGTCTACTTTAAGACAAGACAGAACATAGATACACCAAACTCCTACAAAAATATGACACTAAATCCCATGATCTCTCTCAATGTCAATAGACTAAATGCACCAGTTAAGAGACACAGAGTGGGAAAATGGATCAAAAAGTTGAATTCAATATTCTCTTGCCTACACAAAACACATCTGAATAGTCAGAAAAACACAGACTCAAACTCAAAGGTTGGAGGACAATCATCCAAGCAAACAAATCCATAAAAAGGCTGAAGTGGATAATTAATATTAGATAACACAAACTTTAGACTTAATAAAAGTTATAAGAAACAAAAATGTATAATTTATAATTATCAAGGAATATGTACATTAGGAAGAAACCACACTTCTAAATATATATATATATATGTCCAATGAGTGGCCTGCAAAATATTTAAAAGAATTGTTAATAAATATGAAGGAAGACATCAATAACAACACAATAATAGTGAGATACCTCAGCACAACCTAGTCACCCCTTTATAGATCAATCAGGCTTAAAAAAACAAGAATTTACTAGCTCCAAAAAGAGAGATGGAAGAAAGTGGCATAGTGTATATATATATTTATATTTATATATATGTATATCTACATATACATATATATATATATGTTTCTCATCCCCAGAACATTGAATACGCATTCTTCTCAAATGCACATCCAGAACAGACTACAAGTCGGCCCATAAAACACACCCTCATAAAATCAAGTGGATATAAATTATATGAACTACCTTCTCAGATCATAAAGCACTAAAATTAGAAATGAATTATAAAAAGGCACAGAGGAAAAATTTTAACACCTGGAAATTAAACAGATCAATACTGAATAATCAGTGGATCAAAGAGGAAATCAAAAGATTCTTGGAAACAAATGAGAATAAGACACAAATTGTCAGAATTTGTGGGACAGAGCACATGTGGTACTAAGAAGAAAATGTATAGGTTTGCAGGCACTCATCAGTAATTAACAAGGGGTTACATCAATAACTTAAAAACACAACTTATAAAATTGGAAAAGGATCAACAAAATGAACCAAAAATAGGCAGACAGAAGAAACTACTAAAGCTTAGAGCAGAAATTAATCTGTAAAAAAAAAAAAAATCGGAAATAGAAATGAAAGCAAAACTTCGTTCTTTGAAAAAATAAACAAGATTGAAAAACTACTAGCAGGGCCTGGAGAGATAGCACAGAGGTGTTTGCCTTGCAAGCAGCCGATCCAGGACCAAAGGTGGTTGGTTTGAATCCCGGTGTCCCATATGGTCCTCCGTGCCTGCCAGGAGCTATTTCTGAGCAGACAGCCAGGAGTAACCCCTGAGCACTGCCGGGTGTGGCCCAAAAACAAAAAACAAAAAACAAAATACAAAAAAAAACTACTAGCAGGGGCTGGGCAGTGATGCTAGAGTTAAGGTGCCTGCCTTGCCTGCACTAGCCTAGGACGGACCACAGTTTGATCCCCTGGTTTCCATATGGTCCCCCAAGCCAGGAGCAACTTCTGAGCGCATAGCCAGGAGTAACCCCTGAGCGTCACTGGGTGTGGCCCAAAAACCAAAAAAAAGCTACTAGCAAAAGTCACACAGAGAGGGAGATAGAAAAACATGTAAATTGAAATAGAAATTAAAAGGATGAGAAAACTACAGACACTACAGAAAATCAAAGGCAATCAGTGACTACTTTGTGAACTCTATTCCACAAAACAAGAGAACCTGGAAGAAATGGTTAAATTTATGGACTCTTATAACCTCCTAAGGCTGAACAAAAATGATCTAGCATATCAGAACATAACCATCCCTATAGAAGAAATTTAAATGGTAATAAAATTCTCCCCAAAACTAAAGCCTAGGCAAGAGAGATTCACTAATGAATTATTTCAAAACCTTTCAATGGGAACCACTATTCAATCTTTTTAAGGCTCTTCCAAGAAATTGAAGGAACAGAAATCTTCCAAGTAGTTTTAAAGTAGACATCACCTTGATATCAAAAGTAGACACAAATGCCACAGAAAAAAAGATAACTACAGACCAATATCCTTGATGAACAAGGGTGCAAAGATACTCAACAAAATTCTAGCAAATAGGATCCAAAGCTTCATCAAGAAGATCATATACCATGACCATGTAGGTTTCATTCCAGGTATGAAAGGATGGTTTAACATACTCAAATCAATCAATGTAATCATCATATCAACAAAAAGAAAAATAATAACTTTATGTAATATCAGTAGAAGTAGATAAAGCATTTATTATGACCCAACACCAATTCATGGTAAAAAAAAACTCTCAAAATGGGAATGAAAGGAAATGTACTCAATATATCAAGATCATTTACCACATGCTCTTAGCAAATATTATACTCAATGAAGAGAAACTGAAAGTCTTTCCTCTAAAATCTTGCACAAGATAAGAATGCCCCTATCACCACTCCTATTCAACATAATACTAGAAGTACTTGCCATAGCAATTAGACAAGAAAAAGATATCAAGAATATCCAGATAAAAATAAAAGAAGTCAAGCTCTTACTGTTTGCAGATGGCATCATACTATTTTTAGAAGATTCTAAAGACTCTACCAAGGGGCTGGAGAGATAGCATAGAGGTAGGCATTTTCCTTGCATACAGAAGGACAGTGATTCGAATCCCAGCATCCCATATGGTCCCCCTGAGCCTGCTAGGAGTGATTTCTGAGCATAGAGCTAGGAGTAAACCCTGAGCATTGCTGGGTATGACCTATCCCACCCCCCCCAAAAAAAAGACTCTACCAAAAAGCTTCTAGAAAAAATAGCTTTGTATAGTGTCAGTCTACAAAATTCACACACAATGATCAATGGCCTTCTAATACATAAATAATGAATAAAAAGTTATATATAAATAAAACAATTTCACTCACAATAATGCCACAGAAACTCAAAAACCTTGGAATCAACTTAACTAAAGAGATGAAAGAACTATACAAAGAAAACTACAGGCACTGTTTCAATAAATAAAAGAGAACAAAAGGAAATGGAGACACATACCCTGTTCAAGGATTGGTAGGATTAGCTTAATTAAAAAGGCAATATTCCCCACAGCATTGGACAGATGTAATGCAATTTCTTTAAGGATACCCATGACATTCTTTAAGAAGTGCCAAAACATTCCTGAAATTCATTTGGAACAGTAAAAGCTCAAGAATAGCTAAAGCAACCCTTAGGAAAAAGAAAATGGGAGTCATCACTTTCCCCAACTTTAAATTGTTTTACTAAGCAATAATCATTAAAACAGTGTGTTATTAGAATAAAGATAGACCCTCAGATTAATGGAATATACTTGAGTATTCAGAGAATATCCCCAGACATATAATCAACTAATCTTTTATAAAGGAGTAAAAAAAAATGCAAAATGGGGCAAAGAAAATCTCTTCAACAAGTGGCATTAGGACAACTTATCAACCCCATGCATAAAAACCAAACTCAGACTTCCATATAACACCATGTACAAAGGTCAAATCAAAATAGATTAGAGACCTTGAAACTATAACATATATAGAATATAACAGACAAAACACTCTATGACATTGAGACTAAAAGCATCTTCAAGAAGGAAATACTATGGTTCAAATATGTGTATGAAGAAATAAACAAATAGGACTACATTAAACTGAAAAGCTTCTGCACCATAAAGGAAACAGTGACTAGGACAAAAAATCATCCATAGATTGGGAGAAACTATTCACCCATTACACATCAGATAAGGGGCTAATATTTAAGGTACACAAGGTATGTATACAAGATATAAATATATATATGGTATATAGACAGAAATTGCATGAAAAAATTGCAACTAACCATAATCAAAATATGGGGAGAAGAAATGAACAAACATTTCCTCAAGGTAAAAACACAGATGGTCAAAGACTAATGAAAAAATGTTCTGCATCACTAATCATGGAGATGCAAATCAGTACAGTGAGATATCATATCACACCACAGGGACTGGCACCACAAAAATCAAGAACAATCAGTGCTGGAGTGGATGTGGGGAAAACATGAATTCTTTTTCACTTCTGATAGAAATACCAGAAATCACCTTTCTGGAAAATAATATTTATATTCATTTTAAAAAAAGAAAATTGAGTTTCCATATGATTCAGCAATATCACTACTAGTGATATGCCCTAAAAACACCAAAATACAATACAAAAATGCCCTCTGCACACCTATATTCATGGCACCTCTAGTTATAATAGCCAGAATCTTAGAAAAAAAACACAGATTCCTGACAACATATGAGTGGCTAAAGCAACTGTGGTACTTCTACACAATGAAATGCTATATAGTGTTAGAAAAAAATAAAGTAATAAAATTTTTCTATACATGGATGGACATGGACACTATTATGCTGAATGAAATAAACCAGAGAGAGAGAGGTAGACACAGGATAGCCTCATTCATCTGTGGGATTCAAGAAAAATAAAATACTTTTGATAATAAAATACAGAGACATCAAAGATGCGGGCATGAAGGACAAGCCTGTGCTATGTAGCTAACCACAAAGAGTGTTGAGCACAGGAAGAGAAATAAATACACTAGCAGCTATCATGACAATGAGAGAGAGAGAGAGAGAGAGAGAGAGAGAGAGAGAGCAATAGAATGTCTGTCTCAAAGACAGACAGTGGATTGGGGAGGAAGAAATGGGGGACATTGGTGGCAGGAAAGTTTCACTGATGAAGGGGATTGTGCATTTTATAGGCTGAAACCTATTTAATTAGGCTGAAACCTAATTATGAACGTGTTTATAACCCTGGCACTTAAATAAAGATATTGATTTTAAAATATAAAAAATAAAAGGGAAAAATCAGCCAGACAAAGCAGATAGGGATAGAAGAGATTTCTGTTGTGACTTACTTAATAAGGGTCCCAAACCCTATGGGATCGAACCGCTGTCCTTCCTAGGCTAGTGAGGTATAAGTAGACACCATACTACTTTCACCACCACTCCGGCCCCTTGTCTGACTTCATTAACAACTCCCTGTCATTATATACAGTCACATTAAGGGAGAAAGTTTCAACACGTGGTTCTGGGGCAGGTACACTATTGAACCTGTATAAGCACTCAATGCATATATTATATGAAAGAAGCAGAGTTCACTCTCATTTACCATTCTAGCATTATCAAGATACCTAAGTTTATATTGAATACCTTTTGCTGGATGAGAATTCAAAACCTTAACCACAAAAGTGGCCTTGGAGTATAAGGTGCATAGGAGTTGAAGCTTGTGTGTGCATGTGTTTCATCTTAAATAAAATGTCACTTAGTGACCTCTTAGATTTCCACAAGAAGTTAGTTTGAAACTTCTAGGCAAATAGCTAGCATGCAGGTGCCAGCTCAAAAATCAATTAAAGAATAAAATGAATGAGCAGCTTGCAAATTCTGTGCTGTTTAATTCCTTTCCTCCCTGTAATGACAGCATGGTTTCTGTGAGGTAATTTTCTGTTGATAAGAGGAATCTAGGTTCTCTGATACCAAATAAAGAAATGAATTAGTGATTTTTCTGCCTGAGCATTGACAAATAGCCTTTATGTCTTGTTTGCCTGATTTCCAGTAGTGAAACTAAAAGGATCTGAAAATTATATATATATATTGTTTTTAAAAAGTAAGGGTTGGGAAATCACAGAATTCCTATGGAGTCAGACATCTGTCTAATTCTTCATCATGGTGTTTGTCTTCTTGGGAACACTGTGCCCTGTTATCCATATATAGCTCTTGGCCATAAATACATGATTTGTTTAGCCAGGAACATTATATTGGCAGTGAAGAGAGCACTTCATCTCCAGAGACCCTTTCACTAGGGCACACTTTTTATGTTACCTGTATCTGTCATCAACCATCAACCAGTCTTGTGAGAATTCAGCTCCACTTTGCTATTACTCTAACCTGGTGGGTAGTTGTGCCATAAAAAGTTATTTCCCTTTTATTAGTGTGAATATACCTTTAGCTAACTTCACCAACAAAGACAGTGGTAAAAGATAAATAAATCTACATGATTCTATCAACTTCAAATTTCCATTAGCTTTTACTGTCCATAACCCATGTCTTCATTTCATATGTCCCTATAGTAAGATTGGGTCTCACAGATAGAATGGAACAGAATTTCAAGCATGGTTAATTTGTCTGGATACCTCAAAAGTTCGTCCTTGCTGAGCTTATTTTTCTCAAGAAAATATGCAGTAATTAGCCAAAGAAATAATACAGCAAATAGAGCATTTGTTTTGCATGCAAAAAACTGGGATTGATACATGGTTTCTCATATGGACCCTGGAGCACCATTAGGAGTGATTCTTCAATGCTTATTTTATTTAGTTTATTCCTGAATTTTATTTAAGTCTATTCCTGAATGCTCATAATAAGCCCTGAATATTACTGTGCATGGCCCAAGAACAAAATCAAAAATATGCATAGAGAATTATAAACTTATTATCAATTTATAAACTCCTTGAATGGAAATAAAGAATGGATCAAAATTAATAATATTAACATTAAATAAAGCAAGGCAATTTACCTAACATCATTTTTAATAATAGTTTCTAAAACTAAGTATTTGTGAAAGGCATGTGATCCAAATTATCTATGCTCCTCATACAGATAATATTAAATGCCTAACTTAGGGTCTAGGCATATAAGTCAAAGTTTCATTTCACACACAAATACCTGAAATAATGGCAAGGAAACTAGGATATATTAGAAATCTATTGCATTTTATTTCACATCTCTGGGACTTATTTTCAAGTCTCATTCTATGTAAGGTAAAGACGTATGTAAATTTCTATGTCAATACATCATCTCTAATGATTCTGGATCCCTTTAGATAGGAAGGGTGCCTTACCTCAGAATTTATTATTTCTAAGTATTTCCTTGCAACATTGTACAGAGCAGTGGTATAATTCAATTGCCTGTTTATCTTGCCACTGTGTCCCACAAACTAATAAAAGTTATATAATATTTCCATCAAGGCAGCTCCAACCAACCAGGAATGAAAATGAGTAGAGAAATGTTTTTTGCATGCAAGTGAATAATTCCAAGATATGTTCTATCTACACCTCAGAAGGCACAAACTGCACCAAATTCCAAGTATCCAATTATATGAGAAATTGGTAATATTTCCTTGACCTAGTCTTTTCTCCTCCACTATTTTAATTCACTTGTAGGCCTTAATCTTATTTATAAGTCATATCTTTGTTTTATCATTTATTTTGCCTGTGCCTCCAACAAATTACCTGATTTTTCTTAATCCAAGATTCTTTATTTGTAAGTTAAGAGTAATACTGATACCTAATGCATAAAATGTAATGAGATTGTATTCCTACAACAGTATGAAAATAGTGTAGTGAATAAAGTATTTGCCTTGTATGTACAATATTAAGACCCAGGTAAGTAACCTAGATGGTTCCTTTCAGGAGTACCCTAAGGTAAAAACCCTGAGAATCATCAGGTGTAACACAAGCACCAAAAAAAAAAAAAGAGAGAGAGAGAGAAGAAACTCTCTAAAACATTTGTGCAGGCATGATTTTGTTGAACATAATTTATTAGCACTTATTAGAAAAGTAATAAGTGTTCAGCAAATATTAACTAAAATGAAAGGCCATCCAACTGAAACAAAGACCTGTGCAAAAACACAGCATATGGGAACTTGTAAATAGGTTGCTATGGATACAACTTGGGGAGAGATGTGGTTAGAAGCTTAGCCAGGAGTTCAATCAGGAACACATCATGAAGGGTCTCATAGTCTTGCTAAGGAATTCACCCTTTTTCTTGAATATAATGTAAAAGTGCTGAAAAATTTAAGCCAAAAAGTGACATGATCACATTTCTAGTTTCAGAACATCATTCTGGGAGGCGTGAGGTGATGACTAGGAAAGGGTAAAACATAACATAATGAATAAAATAGAGACAAATTATATCCAGACACTCAGCACTTGAGTAAGATTTGAAATGTCAGTCCATCTTCCAAGTTCTGGAGTATGTGTTTTGTTGTCGTGGGAGAGGAGGCACATCGGGTGATACTCAGGGGGCTTTACTAGCACTGCACTCAATAATTACTCTTGGTGGTAGTCATGGGGCTTTACATGGGATACCAGAGATCAAAGTTGGTTTGGCTGCATTCAAGGCCCTATCCATTGTACTATGGCACCAGCCCTTTCCAGATCTGTTTTCATGCAAGTTAGTAGACAACTAAATAATTAGGGGTGTGAATTTATTTTTATTACAGTGTTTATCATCAAATAATCATCTTCTTAGGTAATATGCATATTTCCTGTTGGCGCTATAATAACTTTTTTACATTTAGGTACTTAAAACCACCCCCAGTGCATTACTATATTTATAGTTGGAAGTTCAGTACTCTGAAATGGATTTCACAGGCTAAAATTGAATTTTGACAGATCTGGTTTCTTTTGGAGGTTCTTACAACTGAATTCCTCTCTTACCTTTTCTAACTTCTAAATTCTCTACTATTTCTTAGCTTGTCGAAGCCAGCAGTACAACATTGGACTCTATTACCCTGACATTAACTCTCCAATTGTCCTCTGTCATTTATAAGGTTTCTTCAGGTTAGATAGGCCAACCTAGAGAACCCAGAAGTCTCCCATTTTAAGAAATTGGTTGGTTCAGTGGTTGGTAACCTTTTTTTTTTTCAACTGAGCCAAATCTCACCAAAACCACGATTGAAATTTATTTTGAGAGCACACAGGGTGCGCACTGACAGAGGCTAGGAGCAGAGTCCCGACTCCTGGAGCTGCTGCCTGGCACACAGAAGAGACAAATTAAAAGTTTAAAGAGCCGAATTAAAAGTGTAAAGAGCCACATGTGGCTCACGAGCCGCAGGTTGCCGACCACTGGTTGGTTACATCTGCAAAGTTGATTTTTGCATGTAAGATAACAATACTCACTAGTTCTAGAAATAAAGAATTGACAGCTTTGGGATTATATGGCCATTATTATATATGCCACGGAAAGTGAATGCTATATAATATATATGTATATATATATATACACATACATACATATATATTAGCGTGTTATTTCACCTACCTCTAATGTTCTTATGTACCACAGCCAAATCCTCAGCAAAGATCAGGAACTTAGAATCAGTTTAAGATTGCTCATGAAGACAAAGTAATGATCAGCTTGAGAAAGACTGGGTGGAGGAAGACATAAGTTTGTTTCCTTACATCTAAAGCTCTTGCCTCAAGCATTTTTCATATATATATGACTCTGTATATATATATATATATATATATTATATATATATATAACCTGCAACATCCTTTGTCATTTTCAGATAAAAACATGATGCAAAAGAGCTTAAAGTTCTGACCAGATGTCCCAGAAAAAAAATTAGTTCAACTCATCAGTTTCCCCATTTGAAACATCCCTCAAGCACATTTGTTCCAATCAAAGCTTGATTCTTAAGTGTTTGAATTTATCCAGACCTTGTAGTGATAAATTTATAACACAGTCCCACATCATAAAAAATATAAGTTTAACTTTAATTAAGATGAGCTTTTTGTAACTACTCTAATTTTATCCCTGGTATTTATGAGTCATTTAAAAAAGACTTCTTAGGCTCTCAATAGTCCTGTGCTTTGCTCCCGAAACCCTAATTCCCCCAGTTCATCATTTCATGGCTGGGAAAGATCTTGAAACAGATCATTATGGTTAAAATATCTTGGGGGTTAAAATACATTTTACGTAACTGTATTGTTGCCAGAATATAAATAAAATATGTGAGTTTTCTGAGACATTAGGCGGAAACAGCTTGTCTCCTCACTTCTTTATTTCCTTAAGCTGTTTCTTCTCTTTACTCTCATTTTCAGCACAAAACATAAAGTTTTTTTCTCCTATTATAAGGTAAGAAAGCATGTTCATCTATGTTCTCCTCATTGTGACATCCAGAGATTCATTTTTATAATCCTAGGTATACTTTCTGCACCCTCTGAAACTTCTTTGATGTCTGGGTAGTTTTTCAGTGATGCGAACTTTTCCTTGTAAATTCCTCCCCAAGGTAGACCAGTATGTATAAGAATGAAAATTGTGGCAGATGCGACTCTGTACATTTTGATAGGGACAATATCAATGCTAGCTTAATTAAATATTTATTTCCAACATGTAGGAAATCCAGAGGTTTTACCAATCAGCTACTGTTCCAGACTCTTCCGAGAAGATGGTTCAAAGGTTTACTTTCGATTTGCTTCTATTTTATTTTTTCACTTTCTACCTTTTGTGCTATTTTCCCAGTTGACTGGTGAACTATAAGGACTTGGTTGTGGTAAAACAAGTAAATAGTCTTTGTGGTTCTCTCCTAGATTTCTATGGGGCACTGGGACAGCTACGAGGTGCTCATATGTACCATGTAACAAAGAAAAGACATGTTAAGACTGAAAGAATTTTGTTGACAACAGGGAAAAAAATCTATCACATGTTTTTCTTTCTTTTTTCTTTTTAGAGGTAATTGATGTCTTCCCCAGAGCCAATAGAGACTGAAGTAGGGGAGGAAATTTGAGACCATAAAGCTGAAGGGACAGTATAGCTGGCAAGACACTTGCCTTGTTTGCAGCCAACACCAGTTCTCTCCACAGCACTACATATTGTTCACTGAGTATCACCAAGTGTGGCGTTAAGCCTGAGCACAAACCAAAAATTGCCCTGAAGCACTATCGAGCGAGTCTCCACCCCCAGTGTATTTTTAAAATGCCAAAGTAAGAGGGAAATGGAAGACTACTTAAGTTACCAGAGGGCATGATCTGAGCTATTCTATTTGAAACCCCGAGTGCCTAGATTGTTTCCATTGATCAGTAAACATCACCATAAGGGAATTAATTGTACTGAATTACAGACCATGAAGTAAGAGGCAGTTCTACAGAGTAATGACATTGTTAAGTTATAACTTGTTTAAGGATAATCTTATACATCTGGTCTACATTGAACACCATGTTCAATTCCAACAGTGTTGAACACCATGAAATCACTGATATTCAGAACCACAGAGTGCTCAAAGCAACCAAAAATCATCATGTAGAAGAAAAGAAAATGACCAGAGATATCACTACTATCATAGGTATGATACACCTCTTGTTTGCACCATAGCATTTAGCTCAGAATCAGCCTTTGTGCTATTTTCAAAGGTATTTTATATGCTTCAAGCGCTTAAAAATCAGATATACGAAAAGCAGTTCTTAGATACAAAAACATACACCCCACAAACCTAGACAACCAAAATGAATGGGGAATTATTTTTTGTGATCTTCATTGTGGCACACTAATTGTTTTAATCTTTTTTTTGTTGTTGTTGTTGATTGATTTGTTAGAAGGGGTGAAGATTGGTTTACACCTGGCAGTGTTCAGGGCTTATTCCTTGCTCTACCTCGGGGATCACTATTGATAGTACTCAGGGAACCCTATGTGGTACCAGAGCCATACTGGGTCAGCCATATGCAAAGCAAGTGACAACTCTGGTACTATCTCTCCAACCAAATGATAATTGTCACATCAACGCTGAAAAATTTACATTCTATTTCTGGAGTCCATGTTGACCCTAGGCTTTATGTCACATTAAAACACATTCATGGACTGGAATAATAGAATAGCTAGTAGGTCTTTTAACTTGTTTATAACCGACTCAGTTCAATATGGTCTACTGAGCACCTCATATGTTCTACAGAGCCTGTCAGGAATGAGTCCTGAGAACAGAGCCAGGAGTAAGCCTTGAACACTACTGGGTATGGTCCCTAAACAAAACAAGAAACACATGTATTATATATATATATATATATATATATATATATATATATATATATATATATATATATCTGCTCTCTGTCACTGCCTTTTGTAGGCTTTAAGCACCAGAAGAAAATGGTAATTAAAACAAGGGGAAAAAAAGAAAAAAATTTCCTCTGGTACCTCTAAAATAATAGTTGTCAAATAACTGCTTGTCATTGAAAAAAATACCAACATGTAACTTCTCAATAACAATAACACTACTAGTTCCCACTTGTGAATGAACCTCTCACTCACGTGGACATTTGCAGAAATGTCCATGCACTATCTAAACTCATTCTTGACTTTCTCTTGGCCCATCCTGGAATGATCCATATCTTTTCTCTGTCTCATCTTTCTTTTTTTTTTTTTTTTTGGTTTTTGGGCCACACCCCCGGTGATGCTCAGGGGTTACTCCTGGCTATTCGCTCAGAAGTCGCTCCTGGCAGGCACGGGGGAACATATGGGGAACCGGGGGATTGAACCGCGGTCCATCCTAGGTTAGCGCAGGCAAGGCAGGCACCTTACCTCCAGTGCCACCACCCAGCCCCTCATCTTTCTATTTCTTATTTTCCTCTTTTAGAGATTACTTTTGCATTGGAATGCCAGCTCAAAACCTTCTACTTCTGGAGTCCGGGAGATAGCATGGAGGTAAGGCATTTGCCTTTCATGCAAAAGGTCATTGGTTCAAATCCTGGTGCCCCATATGGTCCCCCGTGCCTGCCAGGAGCAATTTCTGAGCATGGAGCCAGGAGTAACCCCTGAGCACTGCCGGGTGTGACCCAAAAACAAAAACAAACAAACAAACAAAAAAAAACCCTTCTACTTCTGACCCAGAATTTTTTCTTCTGAGAAAGGACTGGGTCAAAGTAGTATCATAACCACATGTGATTGTTAGTCCAGAGCATCTTTTTCTTACCTTTGACCTGCCAGTCATCTAATTTCATAAAATGAGAGAATTAAGCTAACATCTTATATAGCAATAGGCCATAAAGCTGATTCTTAGTAAATATTTTAAGTTATAAATTGTATCAATGTTTTAATATTTGGGGGATATTATTTTTTTGGACAACTGCTCAAGTTTCTATAGATTAGAGATACAAATGCATATATTGTTATAGAAAACATTTCCATTCTTTATTGAGACCCACCACCCAAATTCAAAGAATAACTTCTTTGACCTCTGCAGAGGCAGATTACTTTGAGCAGCCCATGCACTAAGGACAGTGCTATTGACATGAGAACTGCATCTTAAGCAAAGCTTACGGTGAGAATTCTGTGTAACTTCCCTCTAAGTTAGACAAGCACTTATAATGAAAGGTTTGTGAGTTCAGAAAGCTCTGGGGTATTTGAAAAGACAGTTCAGCTTCCTGTCTGGGAAGAAAATGACAGCTCTTCTCACTGGGATTAAGCTTCAGATATTCAAAGGAAAAAGTAGAAAACTTCTGAGTAATACATTGGACCCACTTAGGAAATTTGGTGTCTGGTGAGCATTATGACAGAATGAGATGTCTAATGTATTGATAATGCACAGAAGGTATGTGCATTATTTCAGCAAAGGAGTATGCCTTACTCACTCCAAGAATCACTGTCTAGTTTGTGTCTATACCTACTCATGGATGAATGAATGAATGGTCAATTCATGCACTTTCTAAAAGAGAAAAAGGCATGTATTCATATATATAAATATGCATATATAATTTAGAGGGTTAAAACATAGTTGGCATTGTTCAGGTATTACTCCTAGGGTCGTTGCTCAGAAATCAATCCTAGCAGGCTTGGGAGACCATATTGGGTGCTGGGGATTGAGCCCAGTTTAGCCACATGCAAGGTCAAATACCTTGCCTGAAACACTATCTCTCCAGGTCCAAAAAGGTAAAATTTCTAAAGATTTTTTAAGCTGTTCTCTTTCTTTCCACTGTTCATTTTAACTCTCCTAGAGTTTCAGCCATCTTTACACTTTATTTTCATCACTTACAGACATTTCCAAACTGGTTTCCCTGTCCTGGAACTCACCTTCTTCAGTTGTGCCTTCCTTGTATATCAGAACATAAGCTAAAATTCAAATTTGATTCCTCTCTGTGGAAATAACTTTCACAGTCCCTACTGTTTGTAAAGCACAATGCAAATAAATTAGATAGAAATTTTTCTATGATCTGCCCTGCCCCACCACTCTGTCTTAGCACCCACCCTCTTAGCCCAAGCTCTATCATCAGCTTTTCCTTCTAGCAATCTAGGTTTCTAAATCCAACTATACCAAGAGATTTGTACCACCAGGTCCGTGCTTATTGCTGTTTCCTCTACCTTCTACACTTTGAACTTTCTAAACAATATTTTCCTTAGAATTTATGTCTGTGATCAAATTCTACTAAAAACAACCCAGGGTATGGGGCCAGAGCGATAGCACAGCAGTAAGGCATTTGCTTGCATGAGGCTGACCCAGAACGGACCTTGTTTGGATCCCCAGAGCCCCAAATGATCCTGCAAGCCGAGAGTGATTTCTGAGCGCAAAGCCGAGAGTAGCCCCTGAGCATCACCGAGAATGGCCCCAAAACAAAAGCGGAAGCATCCCAGCGTTTTTAAACATTTTGAATCAAATGACTCTATCTCTTTTAGATTCAATACCACTACACCACTCCTCACTAGCTGAATATTTCCCTATTTCATATCTGTTCTACCTACCAGTTCACAAATAAATTCAATGCCATAATCTGTGTTCAGTCCGAGGTCAATGGCAGAATATTTACTCTCATGAATGTGAGTAAAATCACATTAAATTCACATAAGGGGATAGTTGTGTATAAAGAGTAGAACACTTGCCTTACTCATCAATAACTGAGTTTATATCCTTGGTCTATATATAGTTCCAAAGTCTACAAAAGCAAAAACTTTCAAACAAAAAGCTACATGTAAGCTCTTAGAACCTTTAGGTGTGCATTCCAAATCCTCCCCCCAAATAAGCAAACAAAGAAACAAACAAAAACTCACATAATTTCCAATATACTTTTCAATATCATTTTAATACATCTATAATATCACTTTAATACATCTATAATACATTCATTTTAGGCAATTAAAATAAAGCAAAGCATAAAAATGAGGATAGGGTATAGGACTAAAAGCTAGCACAGATAGGAAAATAGGGACAAATTTAATTCTAAAATTAATAAATAGAAAAATTGAAAGTACACTGAAAATGATGTTTAAATTGCTAAGTAAATACAATTTGAATCCTTCTAGAAATAGCATAACTTAGGTTTTCTGAGTAATATCATCAACATTTTCCAGAATATTATTTTATAGCAGCATTTATTGACTTATGTAAGAGGGAAAATTGACCCTGTGACATGATTTAATGACAGAGTTTTCAAAGTGTCAAAAAGTATCACTTGTCTGTGAAAATAGGTGTCTGAAAAAGAAAAAAAGAAACTAGATATAAATTATGCAGACTGGATGCTTTTGATATTTTGTCTCACAAAAGGCTAAAATATGATAAGAAGAGATGAACTTTTTGATTAAATAACAAAGCTGGATTAATATTTAAGGAAGAGTGTTTTTTTTTTAGTGTGAGCACAAAGTGAAGAAAAATTAGAAGAAAAAAGTAAGTTCCAGGATTAGCACTGATTTAGTTTAGATGTTCTCTAAGGTCAATGGTAAGAAATGTGTAATAGCATGCAGAATCAGTTCACCTAGGTACTAAAGCCACCCCCATGTTGTCAATTGTCACTTAGGAATTCTATGTTAATTATTTCAAAAGAATCACTTACTAAAAATCAGCCTTTTACAAGGGTGAATAATACTGCAATGCATTGAAAAGAATTTGAATGGAGATATAATTTGCAATATAAAAAGAAATTTTTCACCCTCAGAAGCCTACTTAGTGAAACAGATAGACAAGGCAGATACACTGAAGTGCAAGGTACATTCAGGATTCTTATGTTCCACAAAACTGAGAGGAAAATAACTCTCAGAATATGTCTGCACTGCACCACAGCTGCTAAACTTTCAGAGACAAAAATGCAGGCCAGTTGGAGCCTGTATCTTCCAGCATCTCCATTACAAATCCTGACTTGATCTGATGAAAGCATCCTCCAGATACTAACTAGTTTATCAGCTACAAAGCTTTCATGGAAGGTTCAAAGTTTCTTTAAAGACAAAACTGTCTCTTATGTTCCCTGATAACCTGACCCCCCCCACACACACACAATAATTCATTACAGCATCTTCTTCCCCCTTTTTAGCATAATCAAGAATGCTCTCTCTCACACACACACTCACACACACACACACACACACACACACACACACACACTCTTAATTTCTTCCTATAGAGGCCCTTCCCATAGTCTAGGAGCCTCCCTTCTTTCCTTTCCCATTCCTTAAATAAGATCTTTACTGAATTCAGCCCCACTAAATAAATAAATGAAAGAGACAAACTGTCTTCAGTACCTGAAAAAATTGCAACTGAAAAGAGGTAAAATAACAAATGGAGCCCAATATAGGATATATTCATGATATCTACTCTCATTCTAAGTTCCACTGAGAACACAATTTGTGTATATTCATGTATATAATTCAGAAGACTTCTTTTTTTTTTTTTTTGGAATCAAAGTATACTTTTTTCTTTTTTTCTTGGAAACAGAGTTATACTTTTTTTTTCATTTTTCTTGGAGACAAAGTTATACTTTTTTCTTGGAAAAAAATTCAGCTTTCTGCAATTATAAACGTTCAAGAACCAGGTTACCTCCATTTAAGAGTGAATATAAAACTTCCCAGGTGGAAGGGAAACTGAGGCCTGGAGAAGCCCAGCAGTGCTCTAAGTTTCTTTTTGCAAGTTTACAGATGACTAAGGTTTTTTAATAGCATGCATTTTCACTAAAAATCTCAGATATCGGGGCCCGGGAGATAGCATGGAGGTAAGGCATTTGCCTTTCATGCAAAAGGTCATCAGTTCAAATCCCGGTGCCCCATATGGTCCCCCGTGCCTGCCAGGAGCAATTTCTGAGCATGGAGCCAGGAGTAACCCCTGTGCACTGCCGGGTATGACCCAAAAACCAAAAAAAAAAACAAAAACAAAAAAAAAAAACTCAGATATCTTCATCAGCTAAGTCAGTGCTGAAATTATTATGTTTTTCCTCATACTGAAATCATGTCAGTGCTTAAGAGACTCCTCTTAAAAGAGATTGAAAAAAAGAAAAGAATTAAGATCTCTTTATGCTTTACAGATATAAGCCAAACATACCATCAGTGTAGAATAAAATTATCAGTGAATAAAAAAAAATTATCAGTGAATAAAATATGGGTGTGACCATATGTGCTTTGGACAAAATCAGTAACCCTGAAGGAAAAAAATCTGGTAGCAATTTCCAGTACTTGTAATGATGCTCATTTTGATCATTCAAGATATACGTGTTGTGTACATGTCCCAGGATTCACCAGGACATAGGAAAAGATTGGCTCTAAGGTTGAATAATTTCATAGGAAAAATACATCAAGCAAACTCTAGAGCAAAAATTCTTTTGCTAAAATTATCAACTCACACCTTTATTTAATGAATATATATTACTCAACCAATTTAGTGCAGTAGTGTACATAAAGTGATCTCAGATCATGGGTGAAAAGAGTATAAGTATATGTGAGGGAGTCTAGGGAAATATTATAGAAGTTATTGATTTCAATTACCAAATTAAAAATTAAAGAAAATTTGGGGGCCGGGCGGTGGCGCTGGAGGTAAGGTGCCTGCCTTGACTGCGCTAGCCTAGGACGGACCGCAGTTCGATCCCCCGGTTTCCCATATGGTCCCCCAAGCCAGGAGCAACTTCTGAGCACATAGCCAGGAGTAACCCCTGAGCGTCACCGGGTGTGGCCCAAAAACCAAAAAAAAAAAAAAAATTAAAGAAAATTTGCTACATACAAACACAGAGAAGGAATAAGACTTTGAGGAAGACTGAAAGGTACAGTGTAGCTATGCATAGCTAGGGGTTGAAGATATAAATGCAAAGACTACAGTACAAAAATATGATTGGTAGTGGGAATGTTGCACTGGTGAAGAGGGTATTCTTTTTATGACTGAAGCCCAACTATAAACGTGTTTGTAGCCATGGTGCTTAAATAAGTATAATTTTAAACAAATTTTCAAATTTTCAGAATTATGAAAACATTATTTCCAACAAAAATATTACTTGAAGTGTTGGTAAGGATTAAAAGAAAAGGATATACTCTATCCCGAAGGGTAGCCTGTGTCTGAAAACAAGCAAAGCCACCTTTCAAAGTTCCAGCTATGTTGACTGAACTTGAAAACATTCTGGAGTTGGCGGGACTTGAGGTCCATGCTGCGCAGGACTTTTTT
>PVKC010015698.1:0-21280 GCA_004027635.1 Crocidura indochinensis
GCTGGTCTCATGAATCTCCAGATCTGACGGTTAATGAGGGTTGTGGAGTCACATGGTTCAGAGCCTAAAGACAGAGGCCTCCATCCTCCATCCAAGTCAATAATAAGGCCTAAATTATTACTACACATTCCCTTTGATGAATTTCACCAGTATTTAGCACTTTTTCTTTGTTTTTTACCTTTCTTAACATTAATACATATAACTCATAGTTCCTTCCTCCTGCCCTCCCTTCCTTCTTTCCTCCTTTCCTTCCTTTCTCCTTCCCTCCCTCTCTTCTTCTCTACCTTCCTTCCTTCTTTCCTTCCTTCCTTTATTTCTTCATTTTCTTTTTTTGCTTTGGGGGTCTGACCTGCAATGCTCAGGACCTCTTTCTAGATTAGTGCATGAAGTTTACTCTAGGCAGTGCTTAAGATCATACAGTGCTAGTAATCAAACCTCAACATGCAAAGCATGAGCTCCAGAAAATTGATCAATCTCTTTGGACTTAAATACATACTTTTGATAATTTCACTGTTAATAACGTATAGTTGTTAGTATCTCATACAATTGTTTTAAATGTTTGTTGTTTTATTTTAGACCATACCCAATAGTGCTCTGGGACTACTTATATATCTGCAATTGTATCTTCACTCTCCTGGTGTGGCTTGTCATCCAGAAGGGCTGCAGGGAATTGAACCTGGATCAGACACATGCAAGACAAGCACTTTACTAACATCTTTACAACTTTTCTCATCTACTTTCTCACCAATTCTAGAACCTTTAAATTTCAATATTTAATCATTTTCCTTACCTGCATAGAGACCATTTTATTTCATAAGTGTTTTCAATTTAATTCAATTGATTTTATTCCCAACTAATTCGACATTTTGGGGGTGGGGCTTCATTTTCTTCTATTCAGTTGCATTTATTTGGTTCTTTTCAAGTGTGTGTTGATACTCAATAGTGAATGTATCAATTGTGAGTGCTCTAATTTTGTATTAACTTTTTTTTTAGTCATCACTGAGTTCAGAAGAGTTCTACAATGGGTCACGAGTTTGTTCTCGGCTATGGAAGCTAAAAGTGGCACCATAATTGCTGCACACTATATGTCATTGTCTCAAAAATATTGAAATAAAATAAAGTTTTGTAATTACACTCACAAGCATCAGGCTTGCAAAGAAAATTTGACTCTGTGACTCCCCTTGCAAGACTTTGACAGCTAAGCATCTCTGTGATGTTAGATTTCCTGATTATTCCGTGGAATTTCAGGCATTCTTAGACAACCCGAAGGAGGACTGCATACCATTTCAAAGAATATTTGCAAAAAAAATATACTATAAGCTGATATGAAAATAGAAATTTCTATCATTGAATTTTATTGTTTCAGAAATTTATTAGCATACTGTTGTATTTTCTATGGTGTGGGGGCCACACTCAGTGATACTCAGGAGTTACTCCTAACTCTGTGCCTAGAAATCAGTCCTAGCAGGCTCAGAGGGCCAAATGGGATCCCAAGCATTGACCTTGGATCAGCTGTATGCAAGGCAAATTCCCTATCTACTGTTCTATCAGTGCAACTCCTCTGATGTATTTGATTTGCTTTTTCATACATCTTTTTTTTTTTGTTTGTTTTTTCAGCCACACCTGTTTGATGCTCAGGGGTTACTCTTGGCTAAGTGCCCCTGGCTTGGGGGAGACCATATGGTACGCCCAGGGATGGAAACTCGGTCCTTCATTGGCTAGTGCTTGCAAGGCAGACACCTTAGCTCTAGCACCACCTCGCTGGCCCCTCATACATCTATTTTATATTTTGTTTCTGTGTCACACTCAGCACTGCCCAAGACTTACTCTTGGCAATACTCTGAATATTTCAAGCTGGTTTGGGGGACCATGCAGCATGTTGGGGATCAAACTCATGTTGGTCTCATTTATACAAGGCAACCAGCCTACCCACTTCACTAAATCTCTGATACCCAGTATATATTTTATAACCTTGTCAAAATTGCATTAAATGTACTTTATCCTTATTTTAAATTAAATGTGATACTACCAGTGTTTCTGTATTTTTTTCATGAGTTTTAAAATAAAAGCCATTATTCTAATGATTACATACTAGTCATTTAGTGGATATACTACAAATCTGTAAAATAATCTCTACTGCTAGTATGATAACTGCAAATATATCTTCTTATCTTTTTATTGCTTGTTAAATTAATATGCTCACTGCACAAATTCTGTCAACTAAGAATTGTTATAAGTATTCTTGAGTTAATATACATTTATTGATTCCTTACTACCAGCTGCTAACTATTATATTCTAGATATTCAGTCATAAATAAAAATAGTTTACTCCTATATACATAAAGATATACATTATTATGTACAAAAAGTCAGGCAATGTTTTACAAATGTGTGCAATAGACTGAGAGACAGTAAAAATGCTTAAGGTACATTTCTGGTATGCAACTGATATTGTTTGATTTTCTGTAACACAAAGTCTTTTAACATTTGCTGGGTGAAATTTTGGAGTTTTGAAGCACCATTGATTGTGGCTCTGGTAGACTTAACACCTGTGAGGTTGACTGTTTATCACTAGAAGTGCTGGGTATAAGTAGCATAGAGTCCTAAGATTCTTGCACTGAATAACTGGTTTGATTAACCAAGAATTGCAGGTAGAGGGGAGAGAGAGCATGAGGGTTGTGTGTTTGCCTTGCATGCAGAAGGATGGTGGTTTGAATGCCTGCATCCCATCTGGTCCCCCAAGCCTGTCAGGAGCGATTTCTGAGCATAAAACCAGGAGTGACCCCTGAGCACTGCCAGGTGTGACCCAAAGATCAAAACAAAAACAAAAAGAATTGCAGGTAGAACACCTGAACATTGCTTGGGAGCCCTGCATTGGTTCAATAATTAAATGCTATTATAATTTAAATAATATTATTAGTGGAAAATCATTATGAAAAGATTCTTTCAAATACTTGGTAGTTTATCCATTTTAAACAGTACAGAGAATGTGATTTTTGAGATATGGCATTTCTGGTGTACTATAAAGAAGACAAAATAATAGTCATCTGACTTTATGAAAGAATTTAAACTGAGAATTGTGTGTGCTGAGGACTAAACCATGCAGACTATATATATATATATATATATATATATATATATATATATATATATATATATATAATAGAGGTTGGAGAACCTGGATGAAAGAGACTTAAGAATGAAGTTAGGGTAAGGTCATATGTCATATTTGGCATTATGCTGTCAAGAAATATGTATATTTTTGTTTTGGGGCCCAAATTCGGTGACACTCAGAGCTACTCTGGGCTATGCATTTAGAACTCGTTCCTAGATTGGGGGACCATATGGGACTCTGGAGGATCGAACCATGGTCTGTCCTATGTTAGCTGCATGCAAGGCAAATGTCCTACTGCTGTGCCACCACTCCTGTCCCATTTTATTTTATTTTAATGAAAATATTTGACATGTATTAAATATAGTAGAGTCATTCCCAAATGTATCAGCAACTTTTCAAAAATGGTTGCGACCTGAGGAGTACATAGAGAGAACAATTAAACGTATTGTAGAAATCCAGATAAAAGAAAATACAGACTTTCTAGAAAGTACAAGTAGAGCTAGAATAGAAAAGTTGAACTCTTCACATACTTTTATAATAGAATTGATAGTATTTGTATTATTTTGGATGGTATGATCAAGTGAAGGATGAGTTCGAGAATGACTTTTATAAACCAAAGACTTTACAGAAACTTGCTGTTGAACAAGGATGAATCACCAACACTACAAATAGTTCTTGGAGTACAGTAGAGAATGATGCTGAGCACAGTGGGTGTGACCCATATACTGACTGCCCCCCCCCCAAAATGAATGACTCAGACTAATTACAGCAACTCTGTAGTGTGTTCCTGGAATAGGATGTATTTAGCTCCCAAAATTCTGGTGTGTGTTTGGGATTAAATACAGAGAAATCCGTTAGCTTTTGACATAGAAAGAAATCAACAGCCACTTTGTGGTTCACCTGCATTATTATTTATATCTGAATCACCTCATTGTCATGAGCCAGATACTGTGCCTCCATCTACTTATCTACTTAGTCTCGCTGTATTCTCTAACTTCTTTGATTGATGGCAAAGTAAGTGCATAGCAATAAGACAAGGATCCTGACTTCTCATGTTACTAATAACAGTAAAGCCATAGTTTAAAACTCTGCTAATATTTTGAGACTTTTATTTTATGCCCATGCATTACAGCTTATGATCATATTCCATGCTAAATCTATAAATACTTTCCTTTATGACTATCTGTCCCTGTGATCTTCTGACCTACAATCAGACACAAAGACATACAGGATTCATCTGATTGAAGATATAGCCTAGTGATTTCTCTCATGTGGCACTCAAAACCCTTGTTTACATTCTGAAAACTTATTTTTGTTGGGTCTGGAGTGGTAGAACAACAGGTAGGGTATTTCACTTGCACATGACTGACTCGATTCCATCCAAATATCCCATATGGTTTCCCTAGCACCAAAAGTATTGACCAAGAGTGATTAATGAGTGTAGAACCAGGAGTACTCCCTGAGCACCATTCAAAGTGGATTTTAAACCAAGAAAAATATTTTTACTATTTTTATTAATTTTTAAATTTTGCCTTTATAAAGTATTATATGTTGCAGAGAAATATACCTTTATTTATAGAAAAATACTATGCTAACAATTCTTTGATAATTTTTTAAAAAGTTGATTCTTACTGGTGATACAGGAAGAATCTGATCATAATCCTTGGACTGCTTTACTACTTAAAATTCAGGAAACTTTGTAATATACAAACTGCTAACATGAGGAAAGTAATAAAATTACAAATAAAAGGAATGGGCAAAAGAGATAAAAGGGAAGGGAAAGAGAGGGAAGAAAGGAAGGTGAATATGATTTTAAAAGATGCAATATTTAAAAAATAAAATTAAAATATAGCAGGAGGAGATTTTACTTTTGTTTTCTTTTGAGGGATGAAAATGTCCGATGGACTTCAAAGTAAAGATAACTTTAATCAAGTGTTGCTACAATTTGACCTGGAGAGCCCTGTTAACTCCACAGGCAAAGATTGTGGCATCTAAAAGAGAAACATGATTAAGGAAAACATATTTTACAAAAATATCATTTCAGTGAATTGATATCTAGCTTCAAAGCCTCTAACAGACAGCTTTGATTTCAAAACAAAATAAATAAAAATGGTTTCACTAAATGATCTATAACCAACCTATGGCTACTTTAGATAATATGTAGAGAAAATGAATATAGCTCAGGTTTGAAACAAAAGAAAAGCACTCTCAGTTTAATTGTTTTTCAATAAAATAAATGCATGAACATATGTGTTATAGATAGGATGGCAAAATATTCATATTTAACAATTAGAAAAAACATGCACACTAATATTAATTAATTTACTTTAGTATGACCATAATAAAAATTAGTCTCTTACAAATGTACAAATAAATATTTCTTTCATCATAAAGCAGTTATCCATCAGTAGTTACATTATCTAATATTTTAGTATCTTACTAGTATATCAACATGATACTTTAGCTTTTTTTTCTTAAAAGAGCCTATAAATTTGTGTTATGTAAGTCATTCACAGTAATATTAAATGATCTTCTCCATGCCTATACTTCACAATGATTAGAAATAATATTATATAAAATTTGTTGTCAATGTTATATATGGAGAGTTACTTAATCTTCATATATGCAGAACATAATTATATTCTTTGCTTTCTTTTAAGCTAGAAGTGGCTCTATTTATTGTCCCAATAAATTGGATGAAATAAAGTCCTAAATATGGCTTGTACTAGTTCTTACCAGCACAGACTTGATGAACTAGGGGTTGAAAACAGTCTTAATTAAAACATTGTGTTCACATACAATGTATCTTCTATTTTATTAACAATTGGCATATATATGAATATTTTTTAATTGTAACTTTAAAAAAGTTGCTTATTTTAAAGTTAATGCAGTTGATGGATCCTTCGGGTGGCTGCCTTTCATCTATTCGTCTATTGTAAAGAACCTCATTTTTTTTTCGCTTTTTTAAAATTTAAACACCATAGTTGTTTATACTTCAATTTATTTTTCCACATATAAAATCGTTCATGATTGAGTTACAGTCAGACATTTCCCACCACCAATATCAACTATTTCTCTCTCACCCTCCCTGGTGCCCTTTGCCTCCGACCCACCCTCTCCTGATTGTCTCTGGGGCAGATATTTTACTTTCACCTCTCTCTCTCTCTCTCTCTCTCTCTCTCTCTCTTTCTCTCTGTCTTCTTTATTGACATTATGTTTTGTACTACTGCTATTGAAGAGGTACCATGCCTGTCCCTTTTATAACAGACACTTTTCTACTGTAGTTGCAGTCTCTGCTCTTTGTGGCAAGCTTCCTACCATGGACTGGTCCTCCTAATGCTCATACTATTGTCTCTAAATATTATCTCCACATTGTCTTTTTCTTTTCATATCCCTCAGATGAGTGAGATTATTCTATATTTATCCCTCTCACTCAAACTCATTTCACTCAGCATAATAATCTCCATGTCCATCCATGTAAAGCATATTTCATGATTTCATTTTTCCTAAAGGCTGCATAGTATATACCATTTAGTAGCTGTACCACAGTTTCGTTAACCACTCATCTGTTGTGGGGCAACTTGTTTGCTTCCAAATTCTGGCTATTGTAAATAGTGCTTCTATGAACATAGGTGTATAGAGGACATTTTTTATTGTGCTCTGTGTCCCTAGGGTATATCCCTAGAAGTGGTATTGCTGAATAATCAGAAAGCTCAATTTCCCCTCCCACCCCAGGAATATCCATATTGTTTTTCAGAAAGCCTGGACTAGACATATTCCCAGTAGCAGTGAATTAGAGTCCCATTCTCCCACATCCACTCCAGCACTGTTTGCTCTTGTTCTTTATATGGCCCAGTCTCTGTTGTGTGAGATGATGCTTCATTATTGTTTTGACTTGCATCTTCCTGATGATTAAAACAAATTATTTCTTAAGTCTAAAAAATAAAGATTGAGTGTATCCAGTTTCCCTTCTTTGGATATCTAATTCCTCATTATATAGCTATCATAAAAATCAATCTGCATTCAAGTGTGAACATAGTTGCTGTTGAAATTTCAGAATCAAAACATCAATTCAATGAGTCATAGAGTTGGTGAGGAGGGTGAAGAGTGAAATGGCTGAGTATGTCATACAAACTAAAATTCCACCTTTTTTCCACATGTACACATAGTACTTCGCACTCCCTTTGTCCTTTTTCCATTCTGTTTCTTAAGCTTAAGGAGAGTTTTCAAATCTTGGGTGTTTAATGTTGAATGAAGAGTCAGTCACAGATAAATGGAAGAGAACAAACTCCTGATACTTTAGAATGAGATCTCACAGCTCTTCTAACACATGTTCTCAGATGCAATTATTATTATTTCTAATATTTTGTCTGAAGTCAGATGCCAGCTATACCTTACTAGTACTTGAATAAAACTTCTTTAATGTTTCGGTGCAGTCAGTTAAGCCAATTAAGCCGACCATGCTCTCTGTCCTGTGAAACCCTGTGTGTAATGGTTGCAGACTACAAGCAGCCTCCTCGTTAGTGTAACTAGCCTGTGACCTGTATGAGCTGTCATGAGAGACCTTGGAGACAGTCTTTATTGGATATTCCTATGGGCTCTCATTGGCCCCAATTTCAGGCCCCAATCAAGTATGCGGGGAGCCTTTGGAAATTCCCAGGGCATTGTAGCCAGAGTCCACATAGGACAAGTCATCTTGTCCATCCACACCAAACTGCAGAACAAGGAACAAGTGATTGAGGCTCTGAATGGGGCCAAGTTCAAGTTTCCTGGTCGCCAGAAGATTCACATCTCCAAGAAGTGTGGCTTTATCAAGTTTAATGCAGATGAGTTTGAGGACATGGTGGCTGACAAATGCCTCATCCCAGAAGGCTGTGGGGTCAAGTACATCCAGAATCATGGCTCTCTGAACAAATGGCATGCATTGCACCCTGGGTACCTTGGTGTGGGCTCCTAATCTCTGCTCACCACCCCATCCTACCCACCACAATAAATCTTGCTCCTTTAAAAAAAATAACCTTCTTTAATACCTCTATTATTTCATTTTTGGGTGGGGACAATCAGGGGTTACTACTGGCTCTGCACTCAGAAATCAACTCCTGGCAGCTCAGGGGACCATATGGGATGCTGGGGATCAAATCTGGGTCCATCTTGGGTTGTCTACATGCAAGGCAAATGCCTTATGCCCTTCCTCTGTGCTATTATTCAGGGCCCTCTAACTATTATTTCTTGAGCATTAACTTTTGAAAAATTGGTAATTATTCCTTAGGTCTGGAACCTTTTGTTATTTTTGAAAGTCATTCTGGAGAAGCTAAACTCCAGGTGTCTTGACCTTCTTGATTCTAAACTTGCAGAGCAGTTGACCAAGATAGCATGCAAGGGCTAATTTATTATGAGCAATGACAGCGCATGAGCAATGGACCTCCAAGGAATGAATTTTCAAGATACCCAGTAACCAGCTGATAATATTTTTTCAGGAACTTTCCCTTTCCTTAGAAGCCCAAAGCACTGAATTAGTGGAGAAAAACAGGGGTTGATGAACTCCAAGAGTGGATATCTCTCCAATATGCTAGTTACAAAAGTCAAAGTCTAAAAACCTAGATTATGTCCAGGGCTTTCCTACTGACCAGGATGTCTAGATATCAGCCATCTACACTACTTTTGTGTGACCCAATTTCATCTTCTGTAAAAATCAATATTCTATGAAGTAGTCTATAGAATTTTTTCTTTCATGATACTGTCTTCCACTTGACAATTTAAATAAAGATAAGCATGTCTCATATTTACATAAAATATCATCAAATAGGTGAACAGAAGAGACCAACAAACCTGGGACTTAGTTGCATGGACATAATAAGATTCTGAAAGAGGAACAGAACTTTAACAGGCCTGAGATTAAACCTGAAACATGAATATTAATTCATGCAAAAATTCAAGAAATTCATGTCATAATCTTTAGCATGAAAGGAAACCTGACTTGGCAAGAATGATCTGAACAGAATGTGATGGAGAAAATATGAAAAACAAAGGACAAGAAGTTAGTGGTTATGATGATTAAAACAAGAACTAACTGTACATAGATATGTCTGTCCCCTTGCTGGAATTAAGGTCAAAGAAAGAGTCTCTGTTTCACTTAGAATGATGGATAAAAACAGTCATATTCATTAGTTAATTTTTTCTCTAAAGTAAACTGGCATGCTTGTAATAAAGAGATAGCTAAAATAGCTTGATCAGAGATATGGCTACAGTGTTGAAAACTAAGAGTTCTGAATGAGTGCAGATAAATGTGAAAACCCAAAAACAAAATGTGGAAAAGACCAAGCTAAATAAACAGTGATTTCAACTAGCTGGCTTGCTTTCTTGTGAGCCTCGATAAAAAGCTTTGTGGTGGTGGAAAGGCAATGAAGCTTTAATTGCCTATTAACTGAATCCTGTTTATATCCTTTCTCTACTCTGTCGCCTATCCCCTGACTTGGCCACGGCTGCCTATGTTAAATGGCTTCTGATCAGCTAAAAATCACACAGTAATTTAAGCTGAAAATTTTAGTTAAATCCAGTCAATTCCTTAATATCTTTTCAAGAGGATGAAGGTTTTAATCAGTACAATGCAAACCATGGGGAATATGGGAGAGATCAGGTCAGAATGTGGGTCAGAAAAACTATAGAGGAAGTGCTAATGGGATAAGGACGCCTGAGCTTTTTATCTTATTAGTGCTTCCCACGTCAAATTAGCAAAATGGTTCAAGCACTACAGTGTAGAGATAAAACGTTCGGAGGGTATCCGTTCCCCAGAAGAAATCTCTGAGAGCCCCTTCTAAGAAGATAGAACTTTTCTTCTCTTTTCTTTTATAACTTCAGAGGTAAGAGTGATTATGTAAGTCAGACTTACCTACTTTTGTATACAGTGACCTCTGTGCAAATGCAGCTTAATAAGCCTGGCTGCACCATTCTAAGTTTGCAGAGAACATCTTTCACAGATAATATGATGTGAGTGGCAGTGAACAATGCAGAAAACTTTGATCAAATCAAGTCTTACAGTGGGCAAAACATTTTTAAGAAAATATGTGTGTGTGCCTATATATATTTTAAAAGCTTTACCTTGAAGTAGATTCATTACTTAACTAGCAATCTTCTTTAAATAAATAACAAATATATATCAGTGTGTCACTGATATCTTGTTTAGTATTTACATGCCAGCACCCTTTTCAATCCTGTCTTTTGAATCACATGGTTAAGTGATTAGAATGCTAAAGATTTGGACACTTGTTTTAAAATCAGCCTAGTCTCCTGTTGGGAACATTGCTTCTCCCTCAGTTGTAGAATGAAATACAGTTTCTATTTCATAAAAAGAAAATAAAAAAAACGCTGAAGACAGTGTAAACTGAATATGACTTTTCCCCCCAAACATAACAAGTTCTTTCTTGTTCCAGTATCTGTTTTTTTTTCATTCCATTTTCCCTTTGTTTTGTAATGTTTCTCCACCTCTCTTTTTTAATTTAACTATTGTGATTACAAAGTTGTTCATGATTGAGTTTCAGTTTTACAATCTATAACACTTCTCACTTTACTCTTTAGGTCTCAGTTTTTAAATTACTGCATAATTATGATTATATCTAAAATAATTATTTTCAATAACTTCACTCACTTTTAACCTGTGTGGATTTCACATTTGTTTCCCACATAACATTCATTAACATTACTCAAAATCTTACTTATCTATTCATGTACTTATTTTCTGGCTCATCTGATGCTGGGTTTCTTGAAGCTAAAGAATGTGTTGAGACATGTTGGGGCCAGAGTGATGGCACAGTGGTAGAGTGTTTGCCTTGCATGCGGCTCACCCAGGACGGACCTTGGTTCGATCCCCTAGCTTCTCATGTGGTCCCTAAGCCAGGAGTAATTTCTGAGTACATAGCTAGGAGTAACCCCTGAATATCACCGCATGGGGCCTAAAAGAAAAGAAAGTGTTGACACATTTTATGATCTCAAATAATCTTATTTAATAAAAACATGAATTAATGAAAGTCACTTACTTTCCATGAAATAGTATATTTGGCTTATGTCTTTAATTATTATGTATATTTTATAGTCAAATTGCAATATTAATTTTGTAGAATACTGTGAATTTTTTTAGTTGGCTTGCAATAGCTTTTAATTCAAGATTAAAATTAGGTTCCTATAACTTCCTGGAAGTGGCTGTCTCATAAAACTGACAGGCCTGTTTCTCACAGATTCAGAGCAAGTGCCCAAAGCCTAAAGTCAAATATAGAATACTCAACAATTATCTGTGAATGCATTCTTTTTCAGTCACAGAGTCTAATTATGCAATCTACAGTATAAATGTACACAGATGTTATTTTGGGAGGAAGAAAGGTTTTCAAGAGTGTTTTAATTCCTAGTATCACTAAACGAGACATTACCAAATGAAACAAATAAAGACACTTCTCTCTTGTGTATACCTAAAGTGTGCCAAGCATTATTTTGTTGCACAAGTTCAATGCTATCTGTTCTGCTTTCATATTTAATATTTACTACCAATTTATATTTAGACCAATTGAGCTATCAAGAAAGTCACCTCATTACTATTAAAACAATGCAATGATAATGTGTGGGACATATCCCAGATTTTTTTTTCTTTTAATCATGTTGATTACCAGAATCTTGGTTATCAGCATCTCATTGCCTCAATAATTGATATAGTTTTCAATAGGAAACTTATTCCCATTGAAAAGTAAACTAAGTATTGTTAGGAATAATACAGTAAGATTATAAAGTTTTAATTCAGCTAACTAATGCTTGTTAGTTGCAGAGAAAGAAAACCCTTCAAGTTAGTGCAAATAAACAATTTTGTGGAAAGGTACAGTGTCATCAGTGAAATGACCTATAACAAAAATTTCTTAAATAGAACTAACAGAGGCTGAGAGATGTATAGTCTTTCCATTACACCTCATCTTTTTAGTGGCCTCTTTAGTCCATAGTTTTTTTATACATCTGATCCATTATTTATATTTCTCTCAAGAGAAAACATTGATAATCTACCGATGATAATCACTTTCCTGACATGATGTTTTGTTTTCTGCCTCTTCTTGTTATTTTCTTAATATGTAAATTATTGAAAGCATATGATTAGTTGCTGAGATCTGAGTGAGTTAGTTTCCAGAGGTTGGATGTTTAATTTTAGCTTAATCTTAGCAGTTAAGATGACAGAGTCTCATTGTGGAAATCTGATTTGTTTAGTCCAGTGCCTTATAAATAGAGAGAGAAATGGATTCCAAGAGTAGGCTGTGTGAGCATTCTATTTTTTATAATTTTTTAACAGAGGGAAAAAAAACTAAGGATAAGTGTTCCCAACATATAATAATGATTTTGTGGAAAAATACACATTTCTTTCTATATGGGTGTTACCTATTTAAATTCACATTATATAAAAAATACAGGCTTCTTTTATTATAAAGTATGACATCATTAAATTTGAAAAATGAGATGTTTATTCAGTATAATACTTCCCATATTGTCTTTTCCACTGATATATTCACCGGCATGTTTATCGGGTGTAATGAAAGAATGTAATTTTTATTCTATTTTATTTTTTCAGCTTTTATAAGATTTCAGTCTCCTTTGCCATGATTTCCCTGGCTTAAGTTCCATGGGATAACTAAGAGCCCTTCCTTCCATGATTATCCTTGGTCTATGAAAAACTGAGAAAGACAATTTTTCTTTCTCTTTATTTCTTTTCTCTTTTCCACCTTTTCCTTTTATCTTACCCAAATCTATTATTATTTTCTCAAAATAACAATTCTCTACTTCTTTTGTAGTTACATAACTGTTGTGAATATTAATGGTGTCTTTCAAGGGGTTGTTATTTATAGTAAGAAATACAGGACTTTGATCAGTGTTCTTTTTTTTTCAATAAAGACCTCGTGCATTGTGAGGAGATTGTATTTCTCTTATCTTATGTTGGACATTTTGTTTCTCATTTCCATCTTCCCTTATATTACAGAGTTGGAAGCGGTTGGAGACTTTTAAGTTGTTCTTTTTAAAAAGCCTTTTTTTCCCTTTTATTGTGTGATCTCTCTAATGTTGGCCCTGTATATGGTGATGTCTGCCCTAGTTGGAAATCCTTTTGCTACACTCCCTAAAGGAAGCAAATGATTCAAGAGAGGGAGTGTGTAATTTGTTTTGTAGCACGGAATTCCTGCCATGCCTATATGTATTTAGACCACGGGCAAGCCAATAAAGTTGTCATAGAAACAAAGCATTTCATGAATAAATCAATCCATAACAAACTTGTAAACTTCAAACAGCCCACTGTGGCTTAACAACACATCCGTTACCTACACAAAATAATCATGTTTATAATGAGCAATGCACAATTTTATTCTTGCCCATATATTTGGTTCTATTTACCATCATATAAATATTCCTTAATGTATTTTTATGCGGCCTGTGGATTCCTACTGAGATGGAATAAAATAAATAGCTCTAGCCGGAAAGATAATAGTGCAAAAGCTGGGTTTTAAAAAATATAAGTCATGGTGAACCCAGGTTCAAACAAGATGAGTGAATTTCCTACTTAAATTACCAGAGGGGATTGAAATATTGGATGAGCAAAGTTTCTTCATTTTGATCAACTTCATTAGTCTTTTCACCTTCTAGTGTTGTTCTTTGGTAGTTAGAATTATCCTACATACAGGGAGTGTTTTCAGAGCATGTTGTTGATTGACTGACAGGAGTGGGTGGCGGTGGTAAGCTTTGTGAAAAGTGACACTGAGTAGTTTAAAAAGAATGAATGACCTCCTCTAGAATCTATCATGACTGCATTGAAAAGATCATTTTGAGGGCTAAAAGAATAAAATATAAAACTTAAATTCTTTTGCTGATTCTAAAACACAGAAACAAGACAGAAATGTCTAAGGAGGTCAGTGTTATACAAGCCTATTGGGGCTTGCTTTCACAAGCCTGAACATGGTAATCATTGTAGTTTCCTTGTTTAGCTAAAATTTCTCCCTGTGACTATTTTGAAGTGTGTTCCTACCTCTTAGATATGATAGCTTGGATCATCGAGTCATGTTCCATTTCTTTGAGTTCAGTAAAGACCTTCAATCCTGTCTTCACTGTAATATCTTGGTCGAGTTAGACATCTTTGAAATGGCTATCATCAAAGAGCTTTCTCTCCGTAGTTTGAGATATGAAATTAAAATTGTTTTTTTGGTTTTTGGGTCACACCCGGCAGTGCTCAGGGGTTACTCCTGGCTACACGCTCAGAAATTGCTCCTGGCAGGCACGGGGGACCATATGGGGCACCGGGATTCAAACCGATGACCTTCTGCATGAAAGGCAAACGCCCTACCTCCATGCTATCTCCCGGGCCCCTGAAATTAAATTTTTAATAACTGACTTTGAGCTTATGGTTTCAAGCCCTCTTATGACAATTTAGAAAGATCCGTGATTTTGTAGTGACTGTCTGTTAAAATCCCATCCAATTTAATTATCACAATCCTAGATTTAACAGAAAATTCTCCACACCCCTATTTAATAAATCAATATTGAATAAATCAATTCATAACAAACTTGTAAACTTCAAACAACCCACTGTGCCTTAATAACACATCCGTTACATACACAAAATAATTATGTCTATAATGAGCAATGCACAATTTTATTCTTTCCCATATATTTAGTTCTATTTACCAAATATTGATGAGGGTGACTGGGTGTGATCCCAAATCTAAAAAATTATTAAGTCAATAATGGATATCTTTATTAAGGGATATTCTTCTCAATAAGGAATATTCTCAATAATAATATTCTCAATAAGGAATATTCTTCTCAATAAGGAATATTCTCCTCATAAATTTATTTAATCCCTGCATTATAGACCATCTTAGTAAAAACATTTAGGAAACTAAGAAAGCTATATATTGGTTTTTGGGCCACACTCAGTGACGCTCAGGGGTTACTCCTGACTCTGAGCTCAGAAATCTCCCTGGTTTGGGGAATCATATGGGACACTGAGGGATTGAACTGTGGTTCATCCTAAGATCGAACCATGTTTTGGCCTAAATTAGCATGTGCAAGGCAAGCGCCTTATGGCTTGCATCACCAAAAAAGATATTTTTTAAAGGTTGTTTCATGATTATTGAAATTGCATGGCTACAATCGTGTTATGCTTATGATTTAATGTGCAAAATCTCTGTGTCTCCACCACCACCAAATAACAATAACTTTCTACGTCAATCTTTGTGTGACTTCTACTCATTTTTCTTTTCACCATCCTTTAACCCAACATTCTGAGTTTGATAACCAGTTCTTTTTCAAAGTCAATAGGTAGGTTTTTCTTGAATACACTCTTTTCCTTTGCTTTGTTTCTTTAAAAACCCCATATGACTAAACTTATCTGGCATTTATACTTCTCTCTCTCACTTCTTTTGTTTCACGTGGCACTCCCTAGCTTCACCCAATTATCAAAAGGCAAAATTTTATCTTTTACTATAGCTGCATATTTGACAATCTATATATTCACAATGTATAGAATTATAGATAGATAGATAGATAGATAGATAGATAGATAGATAGATAGATAGATAGATAGATTCATCATGGGTCATTGGGTATTTGTATTCCTTCAAGAACTCTGCTCTAATAAATTAGCTATGCACTAGCTTCTAAGATGTATGTTGTTGTATTTTTGCTAAGGAAAAGTCTCTGACATTTATAATATATATGTTAAATATAAAACATTCAGTATTAAGGGTTCTGACAGGGATTGCATGAAATAAAGGGGAATATCAACTTTCATATCTTTTCTCCATATTTCTCTTGAAATGTAAAGTTCAAGAGATCTTAACTTTGCCTTGTATAAAATGCCATATAGTTAATAAAAGTATGTTCATGTATACTTAATCTCATTCAAACATTCAGTGGAATATACATATTTTTCATAAGATGTCACTTTAGTGGAAACTCTTCTGAGCAGTATATGGACAGCTGGGAAGATACAATCTTCTGAGGGCTCCTCACCAATAGACTAGGCTGGACTATGTAGGGCAGTGGCTTCTGATTTACTGTTCTTGTTGTTGTTGATGTCGTTGTTGTTGTTATTGCTGTTGTTTGATTTTGGGGCCATACCCAGTAATGCTCAAGGGTTACTTCTGGCTATGCACTCAGAAATTGCTCATGGCTTGATGGACCATATGGGACCCCGGAGATCGAACCATGGTCCACCCTGGGTCAGCAGCATGCAAGGCAAATGCCCTACCATCGCGCCATCACTCCAGCCCCTGATTCACTATTTTGAAGGAATACTGTACTTGTCTTCTGCAGCCAGCCAGAGTAATCATTTGGCAGTTAAATGTAGATTTCAAAGTGCAAAATGGCAAAACCTAATCCTCAAGTAAGCCTCAGAGCTGAAGAGAGTATAAAAGACATGCTTTAGCTTAGAGGTGTGTTGAATTTAGGTTTCAAAGAGTTTCCCTTAGACATAAACCCTTAAAATTCAAGGAATAAAGCAAAACCCATATAGCATTCTTAAAGACATATGGGCATTTTTTCCTAACAATATCCCTACCATTCAAAAACGTTTTCAAGTGATTTATAAGCCAAAAGTTGCTTTATTTATTAAACCTTACTGAGGAGATTTTTATCAACTTCTTGATCCCAAGAGTCTGACCAAAATCGTGTCTTTCATACCCAGAAGCACAGTTAAACACAGATAACTCAAAAATCTGTTTTTGATGCATTTTTATGTTTATAAAAACATAATATATTGTTGCTTTGCTACATTTGATTAATTTCTTAGTTGTTAACTGTGGTTTTTGACTACTGAATGAGGCTGCCAGTTTTTAGTTATACACATGGGTATTTAGCATTAAATTCCAGCATGTTCATTAAAGTTTTACTCCTTGAAATTATAATATCTTCCCCTTGCATAAATATATACATTGTCATCATCCCCCTTGTATAAATATTAAGTTAAAAACAAAGCTATGTATTTAAATATGAGTAAACCTTTACTTATTATTATTGCTTTATGAGATAAGTGGTCATTTTAAATCAATTAAGACATGATCTTAATTTTGTTTACGTACCCAGAGAACCTTGTTTACATTTGTGTCTTCAAAAGGCTATTTGAAGTAAGGTATAACAGCACTACATATAATAGTACCAATTCTAGAAGACTCAGCAACTATTTGACAATACTCCATTCAATTTTTCTCCTAAACATTTACAAAGAGCTTCATATGTCATATCTTAAGTTAATCCTCAAAATGATGCATGTTAAAAGATTAAGACTAATACTTGTCAATAACTACACTGGGTCTACACTACTCCTTCCCAGCAGTGTCTAGAAGAGAAGCCTGAGATACTGGTTTAACTTCCTTCTCTTGGGTCTATCCAATCAGGAGCTAAGTTATTTCTTTGGGCCTTATCCATTGCTTTCCCTTTTTTCCTAGCCCTCAATCAGAAAAGAGGATAAATTACTGAAAAGCAAGTGATGAACAATTATCTGGTAATTAGGCTCATTAATTTTATAGGAAATTCTTTCATTTTCTATGGGGCCATGTTCTTGAAATGCATTATCTCCCTTTTATGACTTCACTTGCCTCCATGTGCGTTGAGATGAAAGGTAACATGCCCTGCTGGGAACAAACACAAATTTCCAGCAGCTGCATTTTGTTTTCCTTAATAATTAACAATTGCTGCTGACTAACCCTTATAGCATAAAATGCCCACCTTTCCACAAAAGAGTGGGCATTGGTTTGAGGCGCTCACAAGGGATATCAGCAAAAGGAATGTGATTAAAGCATTAAAGATTTAAAGGTTGACATTAGGATGAAAGGTGGAATTACAGTAAATATAACGCTGTTTAACATTAAATGGAACGTGTTGTACTTGAAACAGTTGTTCATTTCACATTAATTATTAAAAGAACCTGACAAGTCATTTTTAATTCTCAACTAAAGACACGATTTTTTAGGATATAAATACAACAAAGGAACTCAGAGGATTAATACTCCTTTATCTTTAATGATTTCATGACTTTTTCTAATACAATCTATAAACAAATTAGAATTGAATGTGCCTAAATTGTAGAAAACCAGGCACATGTTTGTGGTAAGCTGATAGTAGACATCTGGACTGTGAAGTACCCAAGGAATGTACTTAAATGAATTTGTTTTGCAATCTACACTATTTTGATTTGAAGATTTTTGTTGAGATATATTATTTAAAAGATACTTGAGGCAGTTTTGTTTTTCTTGTTGGTCTGCTTCTGTTTTTACTTTGTTTTTTTTTTCTAATGAAGCCAACATTGGTTAATAAGAGTATAAACATTTTTAAGGGAACTGAAGCTATAGTACAGTGGGTAGGGCATTTGCCTTGCAAGAGAATGACCTGACTTTGATTTCTGATCTCCAGTATGGTGCTCTGGGCAATGCCAGGTTTGTTTCCAGAGAACAGAGTCAGAATTAAACCCTGAGTTGAGCCAGTTATAAGCCCAGAAACAAACTGAAAATATTGTATATTTTAGTGGTACTAGTTATTACCACATCATATCCACCACCAAAGTGTTAATATTTAATAGGACAATCTACTGGATATTTTAGTCTCTTCTCCATGTCCCATTCAACTTGGTAACTTCGGTATAGTCATTCTTTATTTCCTTGTCCCCTATTTGTTTCCTAACCCCCCTTGTCTCCTTGTCCTCTTGTTCCCCTCATATTCCACGTAGGAATGAGATGACCTGGTATTTATCTTCCTCATTCTGATTTATTTGCTTAAAATGTCCTCTTCTAGTCTCTCCACGTTTTAACAACTTTATCTTTTTATAACTAATATTCATGTATATGTGTATATACTACAACTAATCCACTCTCATTGGATATGTACATCGTTTCTATATTTTTACTTATTATAATTAACAGAGCAATGAACATACAGGTACATGTAATTAGAGAGTCTATGGTGAGGGCTTACTTCTAGCTTTGTGCTCAGGTGTGTTCTGAGCACCTTGGTGGTTCTTAGAAAACTTGATTATGTATGGGGATCAAATCACAGTTGGCTTCATGCAAGCAAGTCTCTCCAATACCACTTTATGTTTTTGCATGACTAATTTTGTATAATTGGAAAGGAATTCTTGATTCACATGGTAGTTCTGTTTTTATAAGTTTTAGAGAAATCTCCATATTTTTTCAATAGAGATTGGGCCCTTTGTCAGCACTTATTTCTGTTTTATGTTTGTTAGTTTTTAATATAAGCCATTATCTCTAATGTGAGGTGACTTATCTTATTGTCACTTCGCTTTGAGTTTCCTTGATAAATCAGTGACATTTGAACATTGGTTCATGTGTTCTATAACCATTTGCATGTCACTTTTAGTGATGTATCAGTTCAACTCTTCTCTCCATTTCCTTTTGTTTTGTTTTGCTTTGATTTTGTTTGTAGGCCACACCCAGTGACACTCAGGCGTTACTCCTGACTGTGTGCTCAGAAATCGCTTCTGGCTTGGAGGATCATATGGGATGCCAGGCATCCAACTGAGGTCTGTCCTGGGTCAGCCACATGTAAGGCAATAGCCCTACTGCTGCACTATAGCTCGCACTCCATTTCTCTCCATTTCTTAATGGGATTATTTGTTTTTGGTTGTAGAATTTGTGACTGTTAATGCTTTTTCAGATATATGATGTTTGATAATTTTCTCTGGTAGAGTAGTAGTTTCCTTTGCAATAAAGAAACTTTAAATTGATATAAGCATATTACTTGTTTATTTTTGCTTTTGTTATCCTTAGTTTTGCCTTTGCTTTATTGTATGCATTTTATAAAAATCAAGTCTAATATCTAATAGGTCTTTAATCAAATTTTAGTTAAGTCTTGTGTACCATATGAGATAATGGTTCAGTTTCATTTATTAGATGTAGCTATCTAGTTTCTCTAAAACTATTTGTTATAGAAACTGGTCTCCATTTTAAGATACTACTCTATTTTTATAAATCAACTATTCATATACCTGAGAATGTATTTTGTTCAGCTCTCTGATCAGAGAGTATGTTTTTATTCTACTACTATGCTATTTTAATTACTGTAGATTTATAATCAGGACATGCAATGTCTTCCATCTTTTTTCTTAGAATTTCTTGGGCTCTTCAGCAGGACTTTCAGTTACACAAAATGTTAATAATATTTGTTCTGTACCCTTGAAGAATGACACTGGCATTTTAATAGGAGTTACTTTATGGGGCCAGAGCAATAGCACAGTGGTAAGGCATGCAACCAACATAGTTCTGATGGCAGTTTGAATCCTGGCATCCCATATGAGCCCCTCAAGCCTTCCAGAGATGATTTCTGAACACAAAGCTAGGAGTAACCCCTGAGCACTGCTGGGTGTGACCCAAAAAAGTCAAAACAAATTAAATTAATTAAATAAAAATAAGAAAACAAGAATTACTTTACATATATATAAGTTTGTGTTAGATATTTACTTTTACCAGTATTATTACTAAAGATCTATATATTCACATTTTAAACGTGTTTCTTTTGGAGGAAAGGCATGCTTCATTATCCTTTGCTTTTTCTTTTATAGGAGCCTCCTCAGGAGTACTCAGATCCCCAAAGGTCTTTCCTGGAGATATTTTCCTGGCAGTTCAGTTTTGGTTCTAATGATGCTGGGACTTCTTGTATCCAGAAGTACTGGTGACTAACTCAGCCACACGCCAATGGTGTTTAGAAAGTATCAGAGCAATAGCCTATTATTCCCTAGAGGCCATGTTATAAACACTTTTGAGCTCTCTATTTTCTTTGATTTTAGTGAAATAAAAGTACAGACAAATGTGATCAACTTTGCATTGGCCTGGACATGAAACATAATGCAGCAAGTAGTTCAATTGCCATGCATACAGCTGACCGGGTTTTTTTTTCTGGGCATCTTATATGGTTCCAGGACACTCTAGGAATTGTTCCTAAGTAGCCAGGAGTAACAAGAAACAAATTTGCATTGCCCAGATTTCTACATGAAATTAATAATCATTTAAACTGAATTTTAAGTATAAAGTTTATAGATGATACATGTTATTTAAAGAATAACATTTCAATGGAAATTCTTGATGATTTATAACAAAAATGTACTTTTGAAGAGAGAGATAATGATCCTTTGAAGGAATTTATCTTGGG
>PVKC010015699.1:0-10388 GCA_004027635.1 Crocidura indochinensis
CTTGGGGTATTTTTTCTGGGGTTTCTTTTGGTTGGTACTCTTCGGGCATGCAAGATTTGATCACATATATTCTTTAGTTCTGGAAGTTTCTCTTGAATGATGTTCTTGACCGTTGATTCTTCTTGGAAATTTTCTTCCTGTGTCTCTGGGACTCCAATGATCTTTAAGTTGTTTCTGTTGATCTTATCATAGACTTCTATTTTCATCTGTTCCCATTCTTTGCCTATTTTTTCCATTGTCTGTTTGTTTAAGTTTTTTTTTCCAATCTCTCCCACTGTATGGAGTTGTTATTTATCTCATCTTCCACAGCACCAATTCTATTCTCAGCTTCTTCTACCCTGGTGTTGAGATCATTTTCTTTACCATTCAATTCATTTACTGAGTTTTTCAGGTCTGTTAGTTGACATGTTATTTCAGTTTGGAGTTTTGCGATTTGTATCATCATATTTTCTTGGTTCTTATTAGTGTTCTGTTCAACTCTGTCCATGGTTTCTTTGAGTTCTTTGAGCATCTTCCATATTGATTTTCTAAATTCTTATCTGAGAGATTGATTAGTCCGTTGGTCATTATCTGGTCATCAGAATTGTCTTCTTCGTTCTCTATGTCTGATGGTGGCCTGCGTTGTTTCCCCATTATCACACTAGTATTGTGTGTTTTTCTATGTGTTGCGGTGGTATTCATTGGGTAGATGATGTGTGTAGCCAGACACCTCTTGTTCTAGCCTTTCTGGGTGTGTCGATTAGCCTACAAGTGAGTGGAGTCCTCTGTGGATGAGGCCTCTGAGAGGATCAAATCTTGGGCCTAGGCTTACAGCAGAGAAGACAATCCAGAGAGAAATGTTGGGTTTCTGTGATCCAGCACAGTCCTTAGTGTGTTTTTTTCCCTTCTTGTTGCATTGATGTTCTTTCCTTAGAGAGAGTGCTTCGCTACACTGCCATGGTCTTCTGCAGCCTATTATTAGCCCACTCCCATGAGGTCTGGATGTCAGCAGATGACAAAGAAACACAAAGAAAAGACAAGACTTACAGTTCTTAGCAGTCAGCCCTACTAGGCAGGCGTGGATATAGAGAAATTCCCAGCCTGACGTCACAATCAGGGGACCTTGCTTTGCAGAGTACTTGCTATAGCCGATTTTCAGTCTAATGAGGTATTCCTGGGTGTTTCCACCCTAGGATGGACCTCTGGGAGAGCGAGTCTTTTGGGGGCCAGTTGGCCCACTCCCACCAGGTCCGGATGTCAGCAGAGGACAAAGAAACACAAAGAAAAGACAAGACTTACAGTTCTTAGCAGTCAGCCCTACTGGGCAGGCGTGGATACAGAGATATTTCAAGTAACCAATTTTTACACTGCATAGCCTGGCACTGGTCATGGGTGTGTATATGTTTAGTTCTATATACCCAACGCTCCACTAGTTTACCTCTTTCTGGTGTGTACATATTGATGGTGTCCCTCTATGATCCCCTGATTTTCTATGTATAGTACAGAAGTTCATAATGTGCCTGTATCTGTGAGTGGTGGAGCATGTTCCTAACTTGACTCTAATCAGGCTAAGCCATTCAGTACAGCTAATAACCTAAGCACACACACTGATTTAATACCCAGAGCACACACACCATTCTTTCATTAACTCCTTAACCCTGTCTTCCCTTAGCACAGAAGCGCACACCCTATTTTAATCCCCTCTCACATCCTAACTGATTGGCTAACATAAAGTCCACACCCTACTCTCCCCTATCCCACAAAGTGGCTGGTGGATACTTCTTTGTGAGTGCTCTACTCTCCTAGGATCTGACCTCACCAGTGACTTCTATATCTTGGGATCTGACTTCAGCAGCATCACTTACAATTCAAAACTTCTAGAAATTGGGCAGCTGTAGAGTTCATCCTGAGCTCTGAAAGGTGGGATGATCCTAGGATGACTCTGAGGAGCTGAGCACAAGCTGTTCTCCATGGATCACTTGAGGCAGCACAATTTCATTGGCCACTGCTGCTGGGAATTCAGGACAGTGAATAGCAACTGAGTCTGATGATATGATTCCCTTCACCAAAGGATAACTGTACAAAGCTGGTCTATTTGCTCACCACTATTCTTTGCTCCTCTTTTCCCAATAATCCTTGTTTTACTGATGATCCCTTCCTGGTATTTCTTTATCAGAACCAGTGTCTGTAGATTGCTCTCTTAGGTCACAGGAACAGGGCAAGCCACTCACACTGTTCTGTGACACTCTCTTAAAGTGAGTAATGATTTAGTTTCGGGTTCTAATAAACACTGTATAAAGTTTAAATGCAAGCAACAGTTTTCTGTGCTATAGTTCTTTTATTTAAAAGCTCTTTGTTTAACAATTTATGTATACATCAGAAGTAATCTCAGAAGCAGACTTTTTTCCTAGATTGTCCTCCTCCTGGTCTCTTTCTCTTCATTGTTTCTTTTCTTTTTTTTTCTTTTTTGGTTTTTGGGCCACACTCAGTGACGCTCAGGGGTTACTCCTGGCTATGCGCTCAGAAGTCTCCCCTGGCCTGGGGGACCATATGGGGCACGGGGGATCGAACCGCGGTCCGTCCAAGGCTAGCACGGTAAGGCAGGCACCTTACCTCCAGCACCACCGCCCGGCCCCTCTTCATTGTTTCTTTTGTCTTCCAAATCATAGGACTCTCTTCCTTCTTTTATTTTTTTGTAAACTGAATACTTGACTTTATATACATTACATATACCTGCCCCTTTGTTTATTTGCTATCTAATTTTTTATACCTATGCATCAAGTTACATTTACTCAATCAAGTAGGCAAATGGGGCTATGGTATAATTGGAGCCCCAGACTCCAAAACAAGATTCTGATCTGGGAGCAAATATTGATGCAGGATATAATCCACACAGTGTAACCGTACAAGAATGGGTTTAGAAAATTCAGCAAAAATCCACCACACAAGTCTTCTGCTCTTAAGAGCTCCTTAGTGGAAGAAGATCTTCTGCAGCTTAGTGGAAGAATATCAAAGAATGAGTCCTGCTTTCCTCAGATCCCTGCTTTTATCGAAAAAAGTCAGACACACCCTAATGTGGGAGAGGAATATCTTGTAGGAAATAGTCCAATAATCGCACAACAGATCACACTCCAGGGTGGTGTATGAATATTGATTAGGGTGAGACCAGTAATCCAACAGTAATGGAGTGATTATGGAATGAACAATGAGAACACACAGGCCTTTTTAAGATTTTATACAATGACCTCATATGACCTAAAGCAAATGAGGTTTGCTGAAGAATTGGCTCACATCTCTGATAAACACATATACAAAGATCTTCAACAAAATCCTGGCTAATAGGATTCATGCCTCATCAAGAAGATCATTCACTACAATCAAATAGGTTTCATCCCAGGAGTGCAAAGATAATTTAACATCTGGAAATCTATCAACATAATACACAACACCAACAACAAGAAAAATAAAAATTACATGATAATATCGATAGATAGAGAGAAAATTTGATAAAGTCCAACACCCATCCTTGATAAAAAATTTTTTTCAGCAAGATGGGAATAAAAGGAACCTTTCTAAATATAGTTAAGGCATCTACCACAAGCAAATGGCAAATATTATTCTCAATGGAGAAAAACTAAAAGAAGAATAGTCTCACTCATCTATGGGCATTAAGACAAAAGAGAGGCGGGCTGGAAGTTTCAGCTCACTACATGAAGCTCACCACGAAGAGTGATGAGTACAGTTAGAGAAATAACTACATTGAGAACTATAATAACAACATGAATGAATTAGGGAAGTAGAAAGCCAGTACAGGTGGGGGTGGGGTAGGGAGCAGGAAATTTGGGACATTGATAATGGGAATGTTGCACTGTTTGAAGGGGGTGTTCTTTACATGACTGAATTCCAACCACAATCATGTTTGTAATCAAGGTGCTTTAAGAAAGATATTAATAAAAAAATCAATAGATGAGTAAGAATATTTTCAGTTTATCTCTCTCCCTCTTCCCTCTAACTTATTTCACTAAGCATAATAGATTCCATGTACATCCATGTATAAGAACATTTCTTGACTTCATCTCTCCTGAAAGCTGCATGATATTCCGTTTTGTATATGTACCACAGTTTCTTTAGCCATTCATTTGTTGAAGGGCATTTTGGTTGTTTACAGAGTCTGGTTACTGTAAAAATTGTGCTGCAATGAATATGTGTGTAAGGATGGGATTTTTGTATTGTATATTTATGTTCCTAGGGAATATCCCTAGGGGTGGTATAGCTGGATCATATGGGAGTTCAATTTCCAGTTTTTGGAGGAATCTTCCATAAAGGTTGGACTAGATGGAATTCCAACCACAGTGGATATGAGGTCCTTTCTCTCCACATACCCGCCAGCACTGCTTGTTCTCATTCTTTGTGATGTGCGCCAATCTCTATGGCGTGAGTTGGTATCTCCTATTTATTTTCATTTGCATCTCCCTAATGATTATTGGAGCATATTTTTCATGTAACTTTTTGCCATTTCTATTTTTTGTCAAATTTTCCATTTATTCTCCCCATTTTTTGATTGGATTAGAATTTTTTTTCTTGTAAAGTTCTGTCAGTGCGGGGCCTGGGAGATAGCATGGAGGTAAGGCGTTTGCCTTTCATGCAAAAGGTCACCTGTTTGAATCCCGGTGCCCTATATGGTCCCCCATGCCTGCCAGGAGCAATTTCTGAGCATGGAGCCAGGAGTAACCCCTGAGCACTGCCAGGTGTGACCCAAAAAAACCACAAAAAAGAAATAAAAAAGTTCTGTCAGTGCCTTGCATGTTTTGGATATTAGCCCCTTATCTGATGGGTATTGGGTGAATAGTTTCTCCCATTCAGTGGGTGGCTCTTGTATCCTAGGCACTATTTCCTTCTCATCTTAATATATTCTCATCTGGGGGGCTGGGCGGTGGCACTGGAGGTAAGGTGCAATAGTTATCAAAACAGCATAGTATTGGAATAAAAAGAGACCCTCAGCTCAGTGGAATGGGCATGAGAACTCAGAGAATGTTCCCCAGACATAACGTCACCTAATTTTTGATAAAGGAGCAAGAAATCCTAAATGGGGCAGGGAAAGCCTCTTCAACAAGTAGTGATGGCTCAGCTGGTTAGCCACTTACAAAAATGTAAACTTAGACCCCCCAGCTGACATCATGTCAGGTAAAATCAAAATGGATTAAAGACCTTGATATCAAACCCGATACCAAAAGATATATAGAACAACACATAGGTAAAACACTCCATGACATTGAGACTAAAGGCACCTTCAAGGAGGAAACTGCACTCTCCAAACAAGTGAAAGCAGAGATTAATAGATGGGAATATATTTGGGGTTTTTTTTTTGGTTTTTTTTTTGCAGGCCACACCCAGTGACGCTCAGGGGTTACTCCTGGCTATTCGCTCAGAAGTCGCTCCTGGCAGGCATGGGGGACCATATGGGGAAACGGGGAATCGAACCACAGTCCGTCCTAGGTTAGCACCTTACCTCCAGTGCCACTGCCCGGCCCCCTATATATATATATATCAGGAAGAAGACGGTAGAGGAGAAAGAGGAGGAAGAGGAGGAGGAAAATTAGTAAGAGGAGGAGAAATTGGAAGAGAGGAGGAGAGAAAGAGGAGAAAAAATAGAATAAGTATGGGGAGAGTAGGAAGGAAGATGGTAAGCAATTATTTGACTTCTATACCTATGATTAAGTCTTTAAAAGACTTGGCTTTCATTTCAAAGGTCAATATCCATGTTTCATAATTAAGGGGTGATTGGAATGCCTGATAAATGAAAAACAGGGCAGACATAAAAACAAGTTGGATATTTCATGCCTTAGTAAGTTTTACTTAATATTCCTAAGTTTTCATTAATAGAACTAGGCAAGAGGCATTCCCAGTGGTGGGGAAGCTATCATCAGGAAAGTTATTTAAGCAAGATCAAACATAAAACACACCTAGAGATGCTGGTTATCAAAGGAGTGCATATCACACTGATGAAGTGAAATAGCCTGAAGGATATTTTAGCTTTCACACCTGAAATTTGGGGAAATTCTAAACCCAGCACCTTTAACAAAGTAGGAAATTCTCCTACCAATACTCTGCTTTATATAGTTGTACATTTACTTATACCAGTACCAATCTCCTGGCCCACAACTGTCTCCTGCTCACTCCAAAGTGCTCAACATTCTGACAGACAGAGCATGTCTTCTGTGGTGCATATAATTGGCCATTGCACAGAGAATGCTTTTCTCTCTGAACCTAAAAGATTCTTCTTCCATATAATCTATTAAAAACCCCTGTGACGTACACATCTTGATGCAGGCTTAGGATAAATATGTACAAACATGAGAGTTACTAATTACAGAAGTTTCCACCGTTTTTGAGAGAGGCATCTGGAGGTCTCCTACTGTAGGTAGAGTTTATTAAAACAGAGCTATTCTTAGAAAGATTCACAACAAAATACCATGGGGGGATGCAGAATGATAGGGCATTTGCCCTGCATTCTGCCAACCTGGGGTTCAATCCCTGGCATCTCATATGGCCCACCAAGCCTGCTCAGAGTGATTTCTAAGCACAGAGTCTGGTGTAACCCCTGAGCACTGTATTATGTGGCCACCCCCCATAAAGACCATCAAAAATACATCCATGCGTGCAATAATATCGTGACTCACAAAATTGTACACAGGAAGATTAGAAAATTTGTAATATAGTAATTACCCTACTGTTAAATATAGGTATATATACATGTACATCTGTATGTATATATGTGTAGATAGATAGATAGATAGATAGATAGATAGATAGATAGATAGATAGATATAGATGACCATATAGTATTAGTTGTCTTTCCACCAGTTCACCTCAAGGTGGGTCTCATCATTCCAATAGCACACCACACAAGGGTAATCACCATCCCTGAAGCTCACTCAATTCTAGTGGGGAAGATAGATAGTGACTAGAGAGTAGGAATCTATCTTTTCCACAGCTCAACACACAGTGAATCCCAACTTCCTCCCGGATGTACCACACAGGGGAATCGCTTTCCCCTTAGATAACCAGAGTGGAGCCCACCTTTTCCAATGCTCTCTACACTGTGAGACTCCAAGTTTCCTCCAGCTCACCACGCAGTGTGTCCTAATTTCTCCATAGCTGACTAAACAGTGGGTCCTAACTTTTCCCCAACTTTCTACACAGTAAGATTAACTACACCTTCTCCATGGTGTAGGTCTCAACATAGTGAGACCTCCCACTTTCAATGCAGCTCCATGCATCTTACTGATTTAATGCACTCTCCTTATCTGAGCCCTTCTAACTTTTAGACTGCAGATCTCCTAATGCCTGCTCCTGCCCTAGTAGTGCATCTTATGTATTCTAGCGTTTTAAGCAACATCTTTCACTTGAGTAAATGGTCTACACAAGGTTTGCAATAAACCTATAGTTACGCATCAGCAGGCTGGACAGGAATATAAAACTGAGCCTCATTAACTTGAACTTGGAAAATGTTATTGAACCTCAGGTAAGATGTGGGAAAAGTTTGCTTTGTCACAGAAAATAAAATAAAACATGAGGAAGTCAGGTTAAGACCAGGAGGCAGGACAGATAGCATGGATAAGGCATTTACTTTTCATGCAGAAGATTGGTGGCTCGGATCCCGGCATCCCATATGGTCCCCCAGGCCTGCCAGGAGCGATTTCTGAGCATAGAGCCAGGAGTAATCACTGAGTGCTGGTGGGTGTGATCCAAAAACTAAAACAAAAAAATAAAAAAATAAAAGACTAGGAGGCAGAAAAAAGGCATATTAGCCCCAATTTCATTGTTAGTGTGAACTACCCAAAGTTGTCAATAAAAGGTAGTCATTAAAGTCATTAAAGATTCACTGGCAAATGGTTGTTTCTTGTTTATTAGGATTTGTATGTTGTGGGAGACTGCTCTAGCCTGCACAACATAGATGCCATCAACCATAGTCTCTGTCTCTGTGGAAAAACTCCACTGACACGCTTACGTGACTGCTGGCAGGTTTTAGCCCTGAGCAAATAGGAAATATTGCTACAAAAAATAGCCCTTGTGCTATTAATCATAGGGCCATGGAGCTGGGGGCAGGGTGCAAATAACATTTTCTTATATATCTAAACCCTGCTAGGTTAAAAGTTGTTGGAATCAACCACCAAGTTATGTCTATCTTCTCTTCTTTCCTCGCCACCTGTAGGCTGTGTTTTGCCATAATTCCTTGATAATAATGTAACTCTACCCCCTTCCCTTTTTTGGCTAAGTGCCCATAGTAAGCATATGATTGGTAGAGAGAATAGTTCGAATCAACCAACGTCTAGATGCCCAGTAAAGCCAAATGTAAAGTGCCTTTGCCTTTTTTGGTGATGTACCTGTATTTGAAATATGACTGGACAGAGCTCTTTTAATGTAACCAATAGTTCCCAAGACCTGCCTCCCTTTGTGTGAAAAGTATATAAGTGCTTAACCATGCTTAATACACTTGCCCTTGATCAGCAACCAGACTTGGGTCATATCTTTCTAACCTATATGGATTTTATCTACAGATATTTCGGGTTGGGTCGGCTTCAGGAAACTCACGAACTAATAGTGGTGTTCACCCCCCGCTGGCCGGAGTCCCCAGAACGGCCCATTCCACAGTATGTGATTTGTTAATTTCAAGGACAGCTGTCCTTTGTTCCAGAACTAATACATGTGGAGTCTAAATGCATCACAGAAAAGGATTTAGAGGCAAAACATGGGAGTACTTTGGAACTCAGAAGTTTGAGCACCTGTGGAATTAGACTTCAGGGTAGGTTATTTCCCCAGAGCCCTCTTATGTCCCCAATCTAGGTGTGTGTGCTTTGCCCCATCCCCTTTAACCAACCACCCTGACTCTGGAATGATTTCCCTGTGAAAACCTATGTGGATGAAAAGGCTCCAACTTTACAAATCTTATAAACTGGGAAATGGTCTCCCCTCCAGAGTTCAGAGTTTCATTTTGCAAGTGGAAGGGAATGAACCACAGAAATGTAACACAGGCGATAAGAAATGAGTTGGGGTTTCCTTCAGCTCCTGAAATGGCTGCTCTCTTTTATACTGACAAAGAGCAATCCAAAACATAATAGAACATCCATTTAAGAACCTAGTTAATGAAATCAGGAGATTTGGAGATAGCTGTCAAAGATGAGAAAACATTGAACTATAAATTGTTAAGCTAAGAGACATACTATAGAATTGTTAAATTTTATAGCATTTCTAAAATGAAATGTGTGAAAAATGCATATAACATTTGTATTTTAAATTTTTGCCTTTTGAGTCACCCCTGGCAATGTTTAGATGTACTTCTGACTCTTCACTCAGGGATAACTCCTTGTTGGGTTCTGAGGACCTATTAGGTGTGCAGGGATTAAACTCTGGTGTGTTGCAAGCAAGACAAGTGCCTGGACCACTGTACTATCATACATCTCTGACCCCAGAATATCATATTTTTTTTAAAAAATCTAAGAGTAGATAGCAGATATACAAAGTGAAAATTGAGGCCAAATATAAGAAATGATGGTTTCTATATTTTTCTTGTTCTGGTGATATACATGGGTGAATATGTATATGTGATCACCCCTGTAATGTGTGAGAAAACATGTGCACACACCCCTGCAATATGTAAACAAGTCTGCCTGTATTGCCCCCACTATCTAATAAAAAGGGCCCCTGAGAAACCTCTCCCAATGTGGATGACTGGTTAAGATTTTTTATAGTAAATACTTCTCATCTTAGTAAAAATGTGTTTGGTCTAAAATGAATCTCCTTCTGCTGATTAAGTGTATATTTGAGCTTTTACCTCCAAACATAAGGATTTATACAGGCAAATATAGCCTTGATTAAATTTCTCTTTTTTCAATTAATATATTCTAATTAAACACTTTGGATTACATACATAATTGTGTTTGGGTTTTTAGTCATGTAAAGAACACCACCCATCACCAGTGCAATGTTCCCATCACCATTGTCCCAAATCTTTCATCCCAGGAATGCAAGGATGGTTTAACATCCATAAATCTATCAACATAATACACAACATCAACAACAAAAAAAATAAAAATCACATGATCATATCAATAGATGCAGAGAAAGCATTTGATAAGTTACAACACCCATTCTTGATCAAAACTCTCAGCAAAATGGGAATGGAAGAAATCTTTCTCAATATAGTTAAGGCCATCTACCAAAAGCCAGTGGCTTGTGTTTCAATGGAGAAAAACTAAAAGCCTTCCCTCAAAAGTCTGGCACAGGACAAGGCTGTCCTCTCTCACCACTCCTGTTAAACATAGCACTGGAAGTATTCGCAATAGCGATTAGGCAAGAAAAAGATATAAAGGGAATCCAGATAGGAAAGGAAGAAGTCAAGCTCTCGC
>PVKC010015699.1:10488-21391 GCA_004027635.1 Crocidura indochinensis
CACCAGGTGTGGCCCAAAAAACCAAAAAAAAAAAAAAAAGAAAACCCTAAAATTTCTACCAATAAGCTTCTAGAAACAATAGACTCATATAGCAAGGTGGTAGGCTACAAAATTAACACACAAAAATCAATGGCCTTTCTATACACCAACAGTAATAAGGAAGAAATGGACATTAAGAAAACAATCCCATTCACAATAGTGCCAAACAAACTCAAATTTCTTGGAATCAACTTGACTAAAAATGTGAAGGACCCATACAAAGAAAACTATAAAACTCTGCTCCTGGAAATAAGAGAGGATACGTGGAAATGGAAACATATACCCTGCTCATGGATTGGCAGGATTACATCATCAAAATGGCAATACTACCCAAGGCACTATACAGATTTAATGCGATCCCTCTAAAGATCCCCACAACATTCTTCAAAGAAGTGGATTAAATTTCTCTTTACCTGGAAAACTCAGCACCAAAAAATACTTAAAAATTTATTTCTCCTAAAATATTATTGTCCACAATATGTAAGCCAATATGATCAAAATAAAAATTATATCACAAAAACTTTATTTCTTATTGTCTTCTAAATGCCCTTGCAATTTTAAATAGAAAGGAGTTTCAGCTTTTGGGGCATCTCTAAAGGACTTTGAGTACTTATTAACTAATTTTTACCTTAGAATTTACATCCAAATGTTTGGCCAGGAAAAACATTACAAGCGTGAAAATGGTGAAACCTCGCAGGCAAACCCCATGCACCGAAAATCAAGATGAAATCTTCGATGATCTAATAAATTCCAAACTCCTGATTAACCTCTCGGACAAGGAACTTAAAATAGCAATATGGAAGATGTTTCAAGAAGTGAAAGAAAGCATAAAGCAATCTGAACAGAACACAAAGACAGAAATCATAAAACTCCAAACTGAAATAACAGATCTGAAAAATGGCTGAACTGAAAAACTCAATGGATGGCCTCTCCAGCAGGGTATCATCATCAGCTGAGGAGAGAATCGGACTACTGGAAGATGCAATGCAGAAAAACTCAACACAACAGAAGAAAGTAGACACGATTCTTAAGACAAACGAACAGGCAATGGAAAAAGTATGCAAGGAATGTGAACAGATGAAAATAGAAATCTTTGATAAACTCAACAGAAACAACATAAGAATCATTGGAGTCCCAGAGACCCAGGTAGAAGATCTCCAAGAAGAATCAATCATCAAAGACATCATCAAAGAGATACTCCCAGAGTTAAAGACAAGATGCAATCAAATCCTGCATGCCCGAAGAGTACCAGCTAAAAGAGACCCAAAGAAAAAACACCCCAAGACACATCCTCGTTACAATGACAAATCCCACAGATAGAGATAGAATACTGAACTCAGCAAGATCAAAAAGGGAAATCACATTCAAAGGAGCATCCCTAAGAATTACCGCAGACATGTCACAAGAAACTCTCAAGGCCAGAAGACAATGGTGGGATATTGTGACAAGACTGAATGAAATGAATGTCTCACCGAGAATACTGCACCCGGCCAGACTCACATTCAGGTTTGAAGGAAAAATACATAGCTTTATGGATAAACAACAGCTCAGAATCTTTACAAACAATAAACCAGCCCCAAAGGAAAACCTGATAGGTCTACTGTAATTCAAGAGACCAACAAACACAGCAAACTTATCTACAAAGATGACATTAAATCCTATGACAATCATCTCCCTCAATGTCAACAGACTAAATTCACCAATAAAAAGACATAGAGTGGCAAAATGGGTCAAACAGATGAATCCAACCTTCTGCTGCCTACAAGAAACATATCTGAATAGTCAGAACAAACATAGACTCAAAATCAAAGGCTGGAGGAAAACTATCCAAGCAAACAACACCCTCAAAAAAGCGGGGGTGGCCATATTAATTTCTGATGACAACAACTTTATACTCAGAAAAGTGGTAAGGGACAAAGATGGACATTATGTCCTAATCAAGGGATATGTGCAACAGGAAAAAATCAGACTATTAAACATATATACACCCAATGAGAGACCAGCAAATTATCTGAAACAATTACTGATGAAGCTGAAAGAAGAAATAAATAATAAAACAATAATTGTGGGAGACCTCAACACAGCCCTATCAACACTTGATAGGTCACCAGACTGAAACAAAAAAAAAACATACTAGCCCTGAAAAGAGTAATGGAAGAAAGAGGACTAGTAGATATATATAGGACACTCCATCCAAAAAACCTGGATACACATTCTTCTTCAACATACATGGGTCATTCTCCAGGATAGACCACAAGCTGACACATAAAACATACTTCCATAAAATCAAGAAGATAAAAATCTCGCAGGCTACCTTTGCTGACCATAAGGCTCTGAAATTAGATGTGAACTACAAAGTCACACAGAAGAAACACTTTAACAATTGGAAATTAAACACCCTACTACTGAACAACCAGTGGGTCCGAGATGAAATCAAAAAGGAAATCAAAACTTTCCTGGAAATAAATGATAATGAAGACACAAACTGCCAGAATTTTTGGGACACAGCAAAAGTGGTCCTAAGAGGAAACTTCATAGCTATACAAGCACACATCAGGAAGGAAGAAGGGGCATAAGTGAATAACTTAATGATGCAACTCCAAAAATTAGAAAATGACCAACAAAAGGAACCAAAAATAGGGAGACAGAAGGAAATTACAAAGCTGAAAGCAGAACTCAATGAAGTGGAAAACCGAAGAACAATCTGAAAAATCAACAAAAGCAGAAGTTGGTTCTTTGAAAAAATAAACAAGATTGATGGGCCAATGGCAAAACTCACAAAGAAAGAGAGAGAAAAAATCTGATAATCCGTATTAAAAATGAAAAGGAGGAGATCACTACAGATATTGCAGAGATCCAAAGATATTGCAGAGACTACCTTGAGAAACTTTATGCTACTAAACATGAGAACCTAGAAGAAATGGAAAAATTCTTGGACACTTATAACCTTCCACAATTAAGTAAGGAGGATGTAGAATACCTTAACACCCCCATCACCACTGAGGAAATTGAAAGTGTAATCAAACATCTGCCAAAAAGTAAAGCCCAGGTCCAGATGGATTTCCTAATGAATTTTTTCAAATCTTTCAAGAGGAGCTACTACCAGTACTAGCCAGGCTCTTCCACGAAATTGAAAAAATGGGAAAACTCCCAAACAGCTTCTATGAAGTCAATATCACCTTGACATCAAAACCAGACAGAGATGCTACCAAAAAAGAAAATTACAGACCAATACCCCTGATGAACGCTGATGCAAAGATCTTCAACAAATCCTGGCAAATAGGATCCAATGCATCATCAAGAAGATCATACACTATGATAAGTAGGTGTCATCCCAGGAATGCAAGGATGGTTTAACATCCATAAATCTATCAACATCATACACAACATCAACAAGAAGAAAAAGAAAAATCACACGATCATATCAATAGAAGCAGAAAAAGCATTTGATAAGATCCAACACCCATTCTTGATCAAAACTCTCAGCAAGATGGGAATGGAAGGAACATTCCTCAATCTAGTTGAAGCCATCTACCACAAGCCAATGGCAAATATTATCCTCAGTGAAGAAAAACTAAAAGCCTTTCCTCTAAATTCTGGTACAAGACAAGGCTGTCCGCTCTCACCACTCCTCTTCAACATAGTACTGGAAGTTCTTGCTATAGCGATCAGGCAAGAAAAGATATCAAGGGAATTCAGATAGGAAAGGAAGAAGTCAAGCTCTCATTGTTTGTAGACAACATGATACTCTGCTTAGAAAACCCTAAAGACTCTACGAAAAAGCTTCTAGAAACAATAGACTCCTGTAGCAAGGTGGCAGGCTACAAAATTAACACACAGAAATCAATGGCCTTTTTATACACCAATAATGATAGGGAAGAAACGCAAGTCCAGAAAGCATTCCCATTCACAATAGTGCCACACAAACTCAAATATTTGGAGTCAACTTGACCAGAAGGACTTATACAAAGTCGTGAAGGACTTATACAAAGAAAACTATAAAGCCCTGCTCCAAGAAATAAAAGAGGACACATGGAAATGGAAACACATACCCTGCTCATGGATTGGCAGGATTAACATCATTAAAATGGCAATACTCCCCAAAGCATTATACAGAATTATATTAATTCTACCCCCTTAAAAATACCCATGACATTCTTCAAAGAAGTGGATCAAATACTTATGAAGTTCATCTGGAACAATAAACACCCTCGAATAGCTAAAGCACTCCTAGGGAAAAGGAAAATGGGAGGCATTACGTTCCCCAACTTTAAACTGTACTACAAAGCAATAGTTATCAAAACAGCATGGTACTGGAATAAAAACAGACCCTCAGATAAGTGGAATAGGCTTGAGTTCTCAGATATTATCCCCCAGACATACAATTACCTAATTTTTGACAAAGGAGCAAGAAATACTAAGTGGAGCATGGCGTGCCTCTTCAACAGGTGGTGCTGGCAGAACTGGTTAGCCACTTGCAAAAAAGCAAAAATAGACCCCCCGTTAACATCATGTACAAAGGTAAAATCCAAATGGATTAAAGACCTTGATATCAGACCTGATACCATAAGGTATATAGAACAACATGTCGGTAAAACACTCCATGACATTGAGACAAAAGGCATCTTCAAGGAGGAAACTACACTTTCCAAACAAGTGGAAGCAGAGATCAACAGATGGGAATACATTAAACTGAGAAGCTTCTGCACCTCCAAAGAAATAGTGCCCAGGATACAAGAGTCACCCACTGAGTGGGAGAAACTATTCACCCAACACCCATCAGATAAGGGGCTAATATCCAAAATATACAGGGCACTGACAGAAATTTTCAAGAAAAGGACATCTAACCCCATATAGAAATGGGGAGAAGAAATGAACAGACACTTTGATAAAAAAGAAATACAAATGGCCAAAAGGCACATGAAAAATGTTCCTCATCACTAATCATCAGAGAGATACAAATCTAAACAACCTCATACCACATAGATTGGCACACATCACAAAGAATGAGAATAATCAGTGCTGGTGGGGATGTGGAGAGAAAGGAACTCTTATCCACTGCTGGTGGGAATGCTGTCTAGTCCAACCTCTATAGAAAGTGATATGGAGATTTTTCCAAAATCTGGAAATTGAACTCCCATTCGACCCAGCTATTCCACTCCTAGAGATATACCCTAAGAACACAAAAATTCAATACAAAAACACCTTCCTCACACCTATATTTATCGCAGCACTATTCACAATAGCCAGGCTCTGGAAACAACCAAGATGCCCTTCAACAGACGAATGGCTAAAGAAACTGTGGTACATATACACAATGGAATATTATGCAGCTCTCAGGAGAGATGAAGTCATGAAGTTTTCCTATACGTGAATGTACGTGGAATCTACCATGCTGAGTGAAATAAGTCAGAGGGAGAGAGAGAGATGCAGAATAGTCTCACTCATCTATGGATTTTTAAAGAAAATAAAAGTAATTTTAGCAACAATCAACAGAGACAATGAGAGGAGAGCTGGAACTTCCAGCTCACTTCATGAAGCTCACCACAAATAGTGGAGAGTGCTGATATAGAAACAACTACACAGAGAACTACCATAAGCATGTAAATGAATGAGGGAATTGGAAAGCCTGTCTAGTGTACAGGTCGGGGGGTGGGAGGGAGGGAGACTCGGGACTTTGGTGGTGGGAATGTTGCACTGGTGAAGGGGTGTTCTTTACATGACTGAAACCTAATCACAATCATATATGTAATCAAAATGTTTAAATAAAAAAGAGAAAAAAATCACCTACTTAATAACCCCACATATTTAAATGCTATTCCTACATTGAGCCAGATCTTTCTATTCATAAAAATGTAAACAAAATGCTTATTTTCAATTATTTCACTTTTTTTATTACTTGGATTTCTCTTTTGAATCTTAGTGTACTTTGAGTATTTCAGCTATTTAAGGGTAATCTTTTCTCCTACATTACTTTAATTTAGGAAATTAAATTCTTACTAAGTTAAAAAAAAGAATGGAAGAATCTATCACGTAAAGAAAAGTCACTACCCTCTGTAAGGAGCAATGCAAGTCATGTGTGGACAGTCATCTTTCCACATGATGATTGGTAGAATACACATGCAAACTACACTGTGCACTAAAACCTTGCAGAAACATGAATTAGCTTTCTTCTTTGCTGTTCAGTTGAAATGCATTTCCTGCTTTGTTATTTGGATGACTACAAATCTTATAGCATTTTCTCTTTTATGCCAATAATGACCAATTAAGTAACCTCTAATGAATTATGGCCAGAATCTCTCAGCTTAAAATATGACATAACCCTTATTAAAGGGAAGCACAGCACTTCCACCAAAATTAGAAATGCCTAGCTGTATTGTTAAGTCAATATTATCTTCACCTCTCATTAGTTAATGTCCTCTCCCTACACATTGCTAGAACAGCTCTGCTGGACAACATGGATAGACTCTGCCACTGGCTGGGGATAATCTAGTTCTGCATATCTACCCACATCTGTACAGGAAACAATTCCTCCAGAGACTCCAGACACCTACTTTACTCTTTATAGGCTATTCAGTGACTTGAGAATTATAAGGTTTTTGACTAATTACTTTCCTGACTGCTGTGGTGCTACCTAGAGCCTCAGAATTTAGCAAAGTTACATAGTAACTTTGTGCCAAAGAAAAGCAGATGACTCTTGCCTGGGTATTTTTCCCCGTGTAAGAATGTCTAAGGAAGAGGTAAAGGGTCCCTGACACATTGGGTTGAAAAGTTACAAGTTAAGCCCTGCCTGAACTCCTTCCTTAGCAGAGTCCTGATTTCATAACTAAAAAGGATAAGCCATCACAGAGAAGCTCACTTGCTGACTACCTGCAGAAAATGGGGACAGGGTATGAAGGTGGATACTGATTATGGAACCCACATCTTAATCAGACTGTATATTTCAGGCCCACACTATGCAGCCCAATCCAGCCCTGATGGGTTCTGTAGGTACAGCCAATATGCACAAACAGCCTAAGTACATAAGCATGTGCATAAAAGTATGATTTGAAGATATAAGCAATGTGCACAATCATGTGACCTGGAGAAGCAGTGGAAGGAATATATGTGTGGTCTGTGTACATGTTTGTGGTCTGCATGTATGTACATGCATACAGTCTGGAACCACATCTGGGGTGCACATATGTGTAATAAATATATGCACCATATTTCAAACCCTGGGTGAGCTGTTCTGAAGCATGGCTGCCACATGAATAAACAAAGGTAGGCATAGGGTAGAAAATCATGGAATTGGGTGGCCTGTGGTCTTTCTGGGCCTGCCAAATCAAATTGACAAGCTCAAATTAAACCAGGGATCAAGTGAGAGACAAAAGTATCTATTTGGGTAGACTTTTACATTAGATCAGTGAAAATAAAGAGGAAGTTGGGGAACATCTTTGTTTTGGGTAAAAACAAATTATAATCTAACAACACACCCCTTTCTGTTCAAATAATTGGAAGGGCTACAAAAGTCTTGTTATATTATTCTCCAGATGAGGCTGGAACCCTCAGAAAGGAACTAAGGAAGTTCCCATTAATTTGCATAAGCGCAGTAAATTTGGGGGGGAATAAAAAAAAGAAAACTATAGTGGCAAGTGAGGTGATGAAAAATGTTCTAATTCCTAGTAATTATTGCTGATGAGAGTAGACTTGGCTGTAAAAGCATCTCGGACTAGTGAGTGAGAGAAAATCAAAACATTTCTGAAAACAAAATGACAATTAAGACACAAATTACTAGATTTATGGGACACAGCAAAAACAATACTAAGAAAAAAATTTATTGCTTTGTAAGCACACATCAGGAAAGAAAGGACCTATATAAAAAGCTTAATGACATAGCTTATGAAATTAAAACATTATCAACAAAAAGAACCAAATATAGGTAGGCTGAAGGAAATAACAAAGCAGAGAGCAGAAGTCAATGAAGTGGAAATCCAAAACACAATCTGAAAAATCTATGAAAGTAAAAGTTGATAGAGAAGAAATGGACATTAAAAAGCAATCCCATTCACATTAGTGTCACACAAACTCAAATATCTTGGAGCCAATTTAACTAAAGAGGTGAAGAACCAATACAAAGAAAACAACAAAACAAGGCTTCAAGTAATAAAAGAAGACACATGAAAATGGAGACACATATTCTGCTCATGGGTTGGGAGGATTACATAATTAAAATGCCAATACTCCCAAAGCATTGTATAGATTTAATGAAATCACTCTAAAGATACCTATAAAATTCTTTAAAGAAGTGGTTCAAACACTCCTGAAATTTGATAGGAACAATAATCACCACAAATAGCTAGAGAAACCCTTGGGAAAAGGAATATGGGAGGCATCACTTTCCCCAACTTTAAATTCTATTTCAAAGCTATAGTAATTAAAACAGCATGGTACTGGAATAAAGACTCAGATCAGTGGAATTGATTTGAATATTCAGAGAATGTTCCCAGAGATACAATCAATTAATTATTGATAAAAAGACAAGAAACAAAATGAATCAAGGAAAGCCTCTTCAACAAGTGGTGTTGGCAACACTGGTCAGCCACTTGCAAAAAAAGCTAAAACCATGAACAAAGGTCAAATCCAAATGAAGTAAATTGATATCAGACTTGAAACCATAGGTATATAGAACAACACATAGGTGAAACACTTCATGACATTGAGACTACAGGCATCTTCAAGGAGGAAACAGCACTCTCCAAACAAGTAGAAGCAGATATTAACAGATGGGGCTATATTAAGCTGAGAAGATTCTGCACCTCAAAGGAAATAGTGCCCAGGATTCAAGAGACACCCACTGAGTGGGAGAAACTACTCACCCAATACCCATCAGATATGTGGCTAATACTGATAATATACAAGTTACTGACAGAACTTAAAAAGAAAATCATCTAACCTCATCAAAAGCTGGGGAGATAAATGAATAGACAAGTCCTCAAAGAAGAATCACAAATGCCTAAAAGGTACACATTACTAATTATAAGGGAGATACAAATCAAAACAACTATGAGGTACCAGCTCATGCCACAGAGATGGCACACATCACAAAACCCAAGAACAATCAGTGCTGGTGGGAATGTGGGGGAAAAGGAACTTTCATTCACTGCTGGTGTAAATGCTGTCTGGTGCAGCATTTATGGAAAACAATAGGGATATTCCTCAAAAATCTGGAAACTGAACTCACATATGATCCAGCTAAACCACTCCTAGGTATATAACCTAGGAACACAAAAATACAATTCAAAAATCCCTTCCTCACACCTATACTCATCACTATTTACAATAGCCAAATTCTGGAAACCAAGATACCCTTCAACAGATGAATGGCTAAAGAAGCTGTGACACATATAAATAATAGAATATATATTACCTATTTATTTACTCATTTATTTTGGTTTTCGGTCACACCTGGTAGCACTCAGGAGTTACTCCTGGCTCTAAGCTCAGAAATCACTCCTGGCAAGTTCAGGGGACCATATGGGATGCCAGGATTTGAACCACAGTCCTTCTGCATGCAGGAAAAATTCTCTACCTTCATGCTGTCTCTCTTGGCCCCTAAGCAATGGAATATTATGCAGCCATCAGGAGAGATGGAGTTATGAAATTTTCCTATACCTGGATGTATATGGAAACTATTATGCTGAGTGAATATGTCAGAGAGAGATAGACACAGATCTATGGGTTTTAAGAAAAATATTATTGTAATAATGCCCAGAGACAATAGAGATGAAGGATAATTAATCATTTCTCATCCCAAGAAATAAATTGGTAAATAAGGATATAATAGGTACAACAGAGTCCAACAGCTTACTGGGATCCACCCACAATAAATGAATAAAAAGAAAAGATCTATTGAATCATCTATTTTCTTCATCTGTCAATCTGATCTCCATAAAACTATCTGGAAGAACAATCACTAGACTGGGCTGGTCTTGAGGCAGAAATTTGAGCACCATCTAGGAGCTGGCAGCATCCTTCCACAGGTTGGCCACCATGCCCAAGAAGCAGGATTTCTCAATGCTTTCTGTGCTTACCCTGAGGTGAGGATACTTTCTGATCTCATCATGCATATCTTAGTTAGCCCTAGTTTCAGACTGAGTACTGCAATGTGCCCACTTAACTTGTTAGTGGAATTTCCAGGTCCAGTACTAAACTTGAGCTTGCATTTTTAAGCCTTTCCTTTGCTTTCCATATTTTACAAGTCAGAAGAGTTGCAGAAAAAAAGCTAGATAGTAGTCTGTGCTCAGCAAAACTTCTGGGCTCTCCTGTTAAAATTAATCAAAGGTGACAAATGTGTATCAATCATTATGTGAGGACACTTTCCACCTCTTTCTGTCTTTACCCAAATGACAAGCATTTCACTTAGAGAACCCTTCATTTCTTCCTTCACAAACTTTATTATCTTAAGGTCAATACATTCATAAATGTGCATTTGACTGACTTTTCTTAGATAACTTCAGGGCACTTCTTTGCAAATAATAAAAATAGCCCAACATAGGATGTTATCAAGATGAAACTAATCTGAGAGTCTGTCTGAGGAAGCAGCCTCCTTTAAGCTCTTCTTTTCCAGCACTGAACCTTACTCCTTAGGTCTTAAACCCTTTCGTGCAGAGACATCACACTTAAACACATATTCTCATGTTTATTTTGTTGGCAATACTTCAAGGTTACTTGTTTTCTATAAGCATTTCATAGCAACTTTCTGCAGATGCATAGATAATCCAAAGCCCTTAATTTGTAGGTTATCTAACAATTTAATTTCACACCATGGTTCCTTTACCACTGTTCCCCCAAACCCCCAGCAGGGTCCCAAGGTAACTAACTA
>PVKC010015700.1:0-21295 GCA_004027635.1 Crocidura indochinensis
TGATATTACTGAGTCTTTGCTCTGGAGTAATTCTTTGCATAACCCAGGAGACTATATGTGTTGTCAGGAATCTGAATCAGGCTCATAGCCACCATAGTCATATGAAAGGCACATGAAGTACTATCGCTCCTGAGATATTGTACTTCCAGAAAAATTTGGGGAAAAACTGAGACTAACAACATACAAAGATGAAGGTAGAGCAAAGGGTAGTGGATCCAGGCTGACCTGTGGAGCTCAGACTCTGAGGCTGGGGCTGAACCAAACCATCTGCCAGATAGGGGAAGGAGCATTTGACACAGGCCGACTTGTGGAGTTCAGTCACTCCAAGCCAAACCACCAAATGCAAAGAAATATGGGTAAACTAAAAAGACACTACCAACTGGGGATATGGAGAGAAATCCTAGCAAGTTTCCACGTCCACCAAAATGCATAGGTCCAGTAGATGAAGATCTAAAAGCAGCATCACAAGCCATGGCAAAAGAAATCATGGAATTATTAGCCAGCAAGTTCAAGAAATCCACAGGTGAACAAATCAACCAACTCAAAGAAGAACTTTTACAGAAGATGAGAGAATCCATACAAATGGAATTAAAGGAAATAAAAAAAAGTCTTAGCAAGCCATAGTAGTAGAATTACACAGTTGGAGAATCACATAAAAGAACTTGAAGAAAAACTACAAACCAAATATGTCAAAGAAGCCAATAAGGAAATAAAAGGTAAATCATTGGAAGAAAAAGTTAGGTGTTTAATGAACAAAGACAAAAGAAATAACCTATGGTTTGTAGGATATCAGAAGGGGAGAAAATAGGGAAAGGTGGAGAACAAGTTGTTAGGGAAATAATAGTAGAAAACTTTCTCACCCCCTAGAAAGAGGTTCCGGTGCAAATCCAGGAAGTGAAAAGAGTCCCTAATAATATAGACCCTAAAAATCCAACACCAAGACATATAGTAATCAGATGTCAAAGAAATAAAAAAGAGAAAGAGAAAGATGAATTCATTAAAGCAATAAGGGAGAAAAAAAACCTCAGGTACAAAGAAAGGAACATAAGAATCAAAACAGATCTCCCATTTGAAACAATTCAAGCAAGAAGACAGTAGAATGACATATTTAAACAAATGAATAAAAGAAACTTCTAAAGTAGAGTCCACTTACCTTGTAAGCTCTCATTCATATGGGAGGGAGGACTAAAAACATTCTCAGACAAAAAGAACTCCCATAATTTGTGCAAACAAAACCAATTCTAAATTATATACTCAGAGATGAATTACACAATCCAAAGCCCCAATTGTAACAACAACCACTCTACACAATACAACTGCACAACACCCCTCTCTATAAATAATCTCATTAAATGTAAATAGACTAAACTCTCCCATTAAAAGACACATAGTTGAGACTTAGATTAGAAAACAAAAACCTGATTACTACTGCCTTCAAGAAACACACCTACAAGTACAGGATAGACACAGGCTTAGAATAAAAGGATGGAAATCAATCATTCAAGCCAATGGAAAAGAAAAATAAAGCAGAGACAGTCATTCTTATATAAGACCAAATTGCTTTCAACCTCAAGAAAGTGATCAGACAAAGAGAGTCACTACTTACTGATCAGTGAAACATGAGACCAAGAACTACTAACTCTGCTCAATATTTATGAATCAAATGCAGTGTCAGCAAAATATGTAAGGCTGTTTGCTTGCAAACCTGGAGAAACATATGGAAGGCAAAATGATAGTAGTAGGAGAATTCAATACTCCACAATCACCACTGAACAGATACAACAGACAGAAAACTAGCAAAGAAATAAGAGCCCCAAATGAGAAATTAGAAGAACTAGGGCTAATGTATTTATATAGGTCCCTCCAACCCCAGAAAGCAGAATACACATTCTTCTCAAGAGACGTGGAACCTTCTCCAGAATAGACCATGCCTTAGTATATAAATCTAGCTTGCATAAAGTCACAAATATAAAGGTTATTAGAAGTACACTATCAGATCACTATGCAACAGAGATCAAGATTAACTGTAATAAGAAACTATGGAGAAAAAAATCCAACACCTGAAGATTAAACAACAAATGCTCAACAACAGCTGGATCAAAGAGGAACTCAAGGAAGAAAAAAAAAGATTCCTTGAGACAAACGATAATGAAGAGACAAATTGACAAAAATCCATGGGACACAGCAAAAGCAGTAATTAGGGGGAAACTCATAGCAATACAGTCCTATGTCAAGAAAGAGGAGAAGGACAAAATCAACAAACTAAAGGGACACCTTAAGGACCTGAAAAAACAGCAGCAAAGAAATTCAAACACAACCAGAAGACAAGAAATAATAAAAACCAAGCAGAAATAAACAACATTGAAACTAAGAAAACAATACCAAAAAATTCAATGATATCAAGAGTTGATTTTTTGAAAGAATAAATGAGATTGATAAACCACTGGCAAGACTCATTAAAAAAAGAGGAAAACACCAAATAAATAGGATCACAAAGGAAAGGATAGAGATTACAGCAGAACCCCCCAAAATTCAACACATCATGAGGACTCATTATGAACAACTATACTCAGTCAGGTTAGAGAAACCAGAAGAAACCGACAGATTTCTGGAAAAATATCATCTTTAAAAACTGGCGAAGGAGGATGTAGAAATCCTAAGCAGGCCAATCACATCTAAGAAAATTGAATTAGTAATTAAGAAACTCCCAAGAATGAAAGTCCAGGTCCAGATTGTTTTGCAGGTGAATTCTATCAAACATTGTAAGAATTACTACCATAGATCCATGAGCTCTCCCAAAATATTGAAAAGACAGAAATCCTTCCTAATTCCATTTATGAGGCTAATATCACATTCATTACTAAAGATGGTGAAGACACTGCCTAGAAAGAAAAGTACAGACCAATCTACATAGATGCAAATGCAAAAATTCTCAATAAAATCTTAGCAAACCAAATCAAGCACTGCATCAAAAAGATTATACACCATGACCAAGTGAGTTTCATCCCAGGAATGCATGGAATGTTCAACATATGCAAATCAATCAACATCATACACCACATCTACAACAAAAAAGACAAAAATCACATGATTATATCAATCTATGCAGAGAAGACATTTGACAAAATCCAAGACCCATTCATGATGAAAACACTCAGCAAAATAGGACTGGAAGGAACCTTCATCAATATAGTTATAGATATTTATAAAAAGCCCACACCCAACATTATCCTTAATGGCAAAAAACGGAAAGCATTTTGGGCCCGGGAGATAGCATGGAGGTAAGGTGTTTGCCTCTCATGCAAAAGGTCATCGATTGGAATCCCGGTGCCCCATATGGTCCCCCGTGCCTGCCAGGAGCAATTTCTGAGCATGGAGCCAGGAGTAACCCCTGAGCACTGCCGGGTGTGACCCAAAAACTACAAAAAAAAAAAAAAAACTGAAAGCATTTCTACAAAGCTCAGGAACTAGGCAAGGCTTTTCACTCTCTCTAATTTTATTCAATATAGTTTTAGAAGTCCTAGATATAGCAGTCAGACAAGAGAAAGGAATCAAAGGAATCCAAATAGGAAAAGAGAAACTCAAACTATCTCCTTTTGCAGATGATATGATGATATACATCGAAAACCCTAAAAAGTCCACAGTAAAACTCCTAGAAACAATTTACCAATATAGCAAAGTGACAGGCTACAAAGTCAATACACAAAAAACAGTAGTATTCCTCTACCAGTGATTCTCAAATAATGGGGTACGTCCCCAAGGCACAAAGCTCTGTAAAGGAAGGCACATTTGACCTCAGCAAACACTGTCATAACAAGCTAAGCCCTGTGTTTGTGTCTCTGTATGTCTCTGGAGCTGAGAGTTGCTGTGTCCTTCTTCAAACCCCACTTTGAAAAGCTATGCATTACAAAGCATGCTCATTGTAGTCACTAATCCAGACATCACCTCTGATTAAAATATCAGCTCAATTATTTTATATATTCTTGTTTTGCAGGTTAAAGCTTTTTAATACAGATTCTATTTGTAGTCATGTGGAGGGGTGCAAAAAAGTTGTCTTCTCCTTAGGGGGGGCATGACAGAAAATAATTGACAAACACTTCTCTATACAAATAACAAAGTAGAGGAAAAAGAGATTAAGGAGACAATCCCATTTAAAATAGTATCCAAAAATATCAAGTACCTAGGTATCAACCTTACAAGAGAAGTGAAGGAACTATATCATGAAATTTTCAAAACACTTCAGAAAGAAATTGAAGAGGATCTAAGGAAATGGAAGAACATAGCATACTCATGGGTAGGTATAATTCACATAATCAAAATGACTATCTTACCTAAACTTCTATATAGATGCAATGCAATCCGTATCCAAATTGAGACATCATTTGTAAGGACTTAGAATAGTCAATTATAAAATTCATCTGGAACCACAAAAAAACCAGGATAGCAAGTACATACTGAAAAACCAGAAGCTGCATGGCATCTCTTTACCTAACCTGAAGCTTCACTATAAAGCCATAGTGATCAAAACAGCATGGTATTGGAACAGAGTCTCAGATCAGTAGATTAGAACAGAATATCCAGAAATAAACCCCTAAATATACAGTCAACTGTTTCACAAAAGAGCCAAGAACTTGCAACACAGCAAAGACAGTCTCTTCAACAAATAGTGTTGGAACAACTGAATAACCATCTGTAAAAAATTATAAATTAAACCATACCTCACACCTTACACAAAAGTAAACTCAAAATGGATTAAAGACCTTGAACTCAGACCCAAATCTATAAAGTTTATTAAGGAAAAAATAAGCAGACACTCAAAAATCTAAATATCAAAAAAGTCTTTGAGGATAGAATGCCAAAGGAAAGAACTTTAGCATCAGACCTAAATATCAGACCTAAAAAAAAGGGACTACATCAAACTAAAAATTTTCTGCATGGCAAAAGAAACCCTAGCTAATACTAGAAGACAGTCAACAGAATGGGAAAAAGATTTTTTGCACTCAATACGTCAAATCAAGGGCTGATATCTAGGATATACAAAGCACTCAGAAAGGTAAGGTCCAAAAAAATCGAATAAAGTCATAGAAAAATAGGGAGAAAGAATGAAAAGACATTCCTCTGAGGAAGACCTAAAGATGGCCAACAGACATATGAAACAATGCTTATCTTCACTCATTAATAGGGAAATCGAAATCAAGACAACAATGAGATATCACCTTACACCAGTGAGGATGACAAAAATAATGGGAACAATCTCTGTTGGCTGGGATGTTGGCTGGGATGTGGTAAGAAAGGAACTCTCATCCACTGTTGGTGATAATGCTGCCTGGTACAAACCCTATGAAAAACAGTGTGGAGAGTGCTCAGTAAACTCAGAATTGAGCTGTCATATGACCCAGCAATTGCTCTTCTGGGCATCTATCCCCAAGTCAGAAGGACCTTCATCCCAAAATATGTGTGCACTCCACTATTTATCACAGCACTCAGTACGATAGCCAAGATGAGTGGACCATGAAGATGCAGTATTTATACACAATGGAATATTACATAGCAGTTAGAAATGATACTATCATGGATTTTGCAGCAACGTGGATGGATCTACAAAATATTATGTTAAATAAACTAAGACAGAAGATGAAAGATAAACACAAAATGATAGCACTTTTCTGAGGGGCTTAGAATATATACACCATATATACGTGTAACACTACATGAACAAATACAGTGGTCTAATAGGGTAGAACCTCCAAGCACTGTTGTTGTCAATATTTACTGGGAAGTAGTGTCCAAAACAAGTGGAAAATTGACACCACAAAGCCTCAACTATCCATTACACCATAAAGAAACCAGGAACAGCGGAAACAACAGCTTAGAGCGAACAGGTATGTAATCAGCCTTTTACTGCAAAGACCTATAATAATGTTTTACAGATCTTATACACGGTTACTGGTAAAGAATAAGATCGGAAACCAGAGACTCCAGTGGATGCATTTAATAACAATATGTTTCAATGCCTTAATCCTACTAGATTTAGAATAATCTTACCTTTTTGTCCATAGTTGTTCTTGGATATAAAGAGTGGATATCCTAAATTGACACCTTGGTGCTCAGTCACACTAGATACCATATTCAGTTTGCATTATGAATATGTCTTGATAAAATACTCCAATATACACTTTTTCTCTGATTTATGGCCTCTATTAGGACCTAGGGGAGGGTAAAAGAACATGTACAGAGCCTGTAGTTATTCCCATGATAGTATACTTCAAGGGCAGAGAAACCCTGTATCTCTTTGCCAAGGGAATTCTCTTTCTAATCTCCCCAACATTTACTGTGCCTATGCAAGAAAAAAACAAGAGAGAAGCACAAACTAATTTTTTTAGTTTTGTTATTGTTGTTGTTTGTTTTTTTCTTTTTTGTGCTGTTTTGTTTTTATTTCAGGACCATGGTTATTGCGTCACTGTTATCTTTATTCTGTGGTGATTTTCAAGTTTGTTGTTTGATTTTTTGTATTGTTGTTATGTTTTTCTTCCATTTTCCCTTTCTTCTCTTAAATTCATATTTATAGCCTCTAGAAGGACTCCTCCCATTTTTGCTTGTTTGATTTTTGTCCAATTTTATTTTATTATTATTTTTTCTTTCCTTCAAACAGAACCACATAATTTGAACCATCTTGTTCCACCTCACAAATGGAGGAGGAAATAATGGAGAGTACCAACATCAGATAGTCGTATGAACATTAAGTAGAAATAAAAAATGATTAGACTTAAACACCAAATCAAAGCCAATGACAACACAATCAATACCCAATCTACAACATGCTAGACACAGAGGGGACCACTTATTCTAGCAGCCTGGGGAGTTAAAAGGGGGATATAGGATGCATGCTGGGAACAGGGGTGGAGGGATAACAACATTGGTGGTGGGAATGCCCCTAATCCAATGTCACTATATACCTAAAATATTACTGTGAAAGATTTTTAATCCACTTTGGTCAAAATAAAATTTAAAACAAACAAAATAATACAACTATGTTGTATAATTAAAACAAAAAGATATGGCGATGGAATAGCCTTAATAAAGATTTTGGTGAACAGAAATGGTGAAAAATTCTATTACAATATGAGTAGATTGACCAAAAAATTTTGTTTGGCTTTCTTGGCTCTGTGATCAGAAATTGCCCCTAGAAGGTTTGTGGGACAATATGGGATGCCAGGGATCAAACCTGGGTCAACCACCTGCAAGGCAATTTCCTACTCACTGTACTATCTCTCTGGTCTTAGATAAACCAAATTTAAGTGCAAAATAAGACAATAGGTCTTACTAGTTATGGCTTACTGTTTCTGGCATATGTATCTCTTGATTAAGGCAAATTTGTCTTATAGCTTCTCCACCTTGTAATTTGGAGACTATCATCAGAATAAGTAACAGTAACTTGAGAATTAAAAGAAGTAAAAAAAAATCAAAGAAATCCCCATAATAAAAATCCTGTGATCAAGTGTCATATACAAATTTTTTAATTTTGTATTTATTTTGATGTATAACTTTATTTATTAAAGATAATGAACTGGGGGTTGAAGAGTGGCACAAGTGGTAAGATATCTGCCTCACCCACACAAGCCTAGGACAGACCACAGTTTGATTCACTGGCATCCCATATGGTCCAAACCAAGAGCGAGTTCTGAGCGCATAGCATCACCAGGTGTGACCTCCCAAAAAAACAAAAACAAAAGCAAACAAATAAACATAATATACTATTATGCAACAAATAATATAATCTAAAGAATGGCTTTAAGAACCAGTCTAATCGGGGCCCGGGAGATAGCATGGAGGTAAGGCGTTTGCCTTTCATGCAAAAGGTCATCAGTTCGAATCCCGGTGCCCCATATGGTCCCCCGTGCCTGCCAGGAGCAATTTCTGAGCATGGAGCCAGGAGTAACTCCTGAGCACTGCCGGGTGTGACCCCCCACAAAAAAAAATAAAAAAAAAATTAAAAAAAAAAAAAGAACCAGTCTAATCAATAATAGCACAGTCAAATAAAATCTGATATCACTGCTACACAAATACCAAGTTTTGGGGGATGTTTTTGGTTTGTGTGCAGTCAATTCAAGATTGATCTCCATCATTTCCATTTAGTCATCTGAGCACTACCAGGAGAAATTCCTGAGTGCAGAGCCAGACAGAAGTAACCCCTAAGTACCCCTAATTATGGCTTAAGAATAAACAAACAAAATAAAAACAAAAATAATTGTTTTTAGATAAATTTTGCTCATAATTTAAACTCTTAGAAAAATTAACTCAATGTTAATTACCTCTCTTTTAAGACAATGCTTGTTAAAACTCTACACATATTTTTGCCTCTCTCGTTATCTATAATATGCATTTTTGTTTGTTTTTTAAATAATTTTTATTGTGATCAAAGTGAATTACAAATCTTTCACAGTAATATTTAAGATACACTGTGACAAAGAATCAGAGCCATTTTCACCAACAGTGTTGTTCTCCCTTCACCCCTGTTCCCAGCATGCTTCCTATATCTCCTCCATATGCCCCCAGACTGCTACTATAACTGCTCCCCACTTTATATAGCTTGTTGTAGATTGCATAGATACAGAGATACAGGGTTTCTCTGCCCTTGAAGCATACTGCCATGGGGACAACTACAGGCTCCATACACACTCATTTTCACACCCCAAGGTCTTTTTATGGTGCCAGGAAACTTTCCGCTCAGTTGTGGATAATAAAAGCAGGCCTCTGTAGCTAGAGATATTAGTATATGTGCAGGTCATTGGAGAAATTGTAGGATAGAGTCTTTCTTTATGGTTCTAAAAGTTCTGTTCCATCACTGTTGTAATTAGTCTTCTGTAATTAGTGGTCTTGGTTTTTGCTCTGATCCTAGGACAAAGTCTCAGATCAAGTCTTTCGTTATGGTTCCAGAAATTCTGCTCAGTCGCAGTTGCCAAAGTCAGACCTCTGGAATTAGAGATCTTGGTCTTTGTATAAATCCTAGGCCAAATAAAATCTCGGCTATGATCTTTCTTATTGGTCCCAGGATAGGTTCTGCCCAGTCATGTTTGTCAAAGTCAATCTTCTATAGTTAGCGATCTTGATTTCTGCACAGAGCAAAGGATTACGTCTTCTAATTTTATCTTACCATTAGATGATGAGATAGGGCTACCCACACTTATATCAAGTTGTTGTCATTTCCTTGTTATCAGGATGCCTGGCAAGTTAATGCCAGAGCAACATTAGGAATTTCCCAGGGGGGAATTTGGTTCCTGGTACTATTGCAGGGAACTGTGTCGGTTCTATGCCTGGGATCTGGAGTTCTGGGTTAGATGGTCACTGTCCAATCACATGGAGTCTAACTTGGGTCCTGACATATTCTCAGGGTGGGAGGCACCCCTATATAATACTGCAGTTTAAGTAACCTAGGATATAATGTCTATAATACTGTATATAATATCTATAATACATAGTTTAAGTAGTATCTATAATACCATAGTTTAAGAAAATCTAAGGGTCGGAGTGGTGGTGCAGTGGTAAGGTGTTTGCCTTGCATGCAGCTGACATAGGATGGACCACGGTTTGATTCCAGGCATCCCATATGGTCCCCAAAGCCAGGAGCAATTTCTGAGTGCATAACCAGAGAGTCAACCAGTGTGACCCAAAAGAAAACTTTAAATCAATATTTAGGATCTTCTAATCCTTAATTAGAAGACATTTATAATGAGTAAATGATTTAAAGTTTTAGAATTATTAATAGTTACTAACTGGCCATATTTCTTAATCACCCAGGTCCATCAGTTTTAATAGAGAATGTGATAAGGAAATAATATAGCTCCAAATTAAATATTACAGAATAAAAATAAGCACATTTTTCCTACTTCAAATCCTATGGAAATGTTAGCTAAGTACAGTTAAAATAATACAAAAGAAGAAAAATGAATGGTAAGATACTACAAATTAAAAATATTAAATTAATTAAGTGAGCAATTTTTGAAAAACATTTTGCCACTCATTATGCAAGAAAAAAAGGCATAGACTAGCTTTCAAGTACTTTTCACCTAAACATAAATGAGAGTTCTCTTTATAAACAAAAAAAAATGTATGGTGTGGGGAAAATTCAATAATCTAGTAGGAATGCTACAATCAAATAAAATAGTTACAGCAGGTAGAGAACTTCCTTTGAATGTGGCCTGATTCAGTCCCTATTAAGCCATAAATTCCCCCCAGAAACCTGCCAGGAGTGATCCTTGAGTGTAGAACCAGAAATAAGTCCTGAATATCTCTGGTGGAGCCCAAAAGTAAAACAAAAATAAATGAAAAATAGAATACAAATGCCTTCAAGACATTCTCAGCTTACACTTAATTTCATTCCTTTTTTTGGAGGGGGGGCACACCCGATGACTCTCAAGGGTTACTCCTGGTTATGAGCTCAGAAATCGCGCCTGGCTTGAGGGACCATGTGGAATGCCAGGGGATTGAACCTAGGTCCGTCCTAGGCTAGCTCAGGCAAGGCAGGCACCTTACCTCTAGTGCCACCACATAGGCCCCCGCACTTAATTTCTTAAAGTGACAAATTTGCACACTATCCAAGCTCATTTTTAATTATTCTCTATGGGGGAAGATGCAGTGTGTCATCAGAGTCCCACCATGATAGGGGAAATCAAAGTCAATTATCATATTCACTTAAGTTAATACTTCACTTTACAACTTGCTCTCCAAGCCTGTTCTCCCTTGACCATGTATCTTGCTCGCTCATCTACTCATCTTTGTTTCTTTGCTTGTCTGTGCCTTTCCCTCTGAAGAAGTCTGCTTTCTCTCTTGAACATCTTTTTATTTATCACATCTTTCTAAGTAAATGTCATTAAATAAAATCCATCCTGCTTCACACACACACACACACACACACACACACACACACACACACACGCACGCACATAGGATTAGCAGGGGAAAATATAGAGAGCTAAGGTAAAGCATAATAATAAATAAATAAAGCAGGACCGGAGTGGCAAGTGTTAGGGCGTGTGCATTGCATGCGCTAATTTAGGATGGACTGTGGTTCAATCCCTAGCATCCCATATGGTCCCCCAAGCCAGGAGCGGTTTCTGAACTCATAGCCAGGTGTAACCCCTGAGAGTCACTAAGTGTGCCCCCCAAAAAAAGCAAAAATAAAAACAAAAGAACAAAATAAATAATATATCCACCAAGGAAAGATACAGATCAAAGAAATGAAATTATTCCTGGGGGGGGGGGGGAAATGCGTTGTACATATCAGAAGACTAATCAAAAGTATAATCTACTGAAAACCCACTAAACTGTTTCAATGGGTCAAAGCAAAATCAAACTCATTACTAGATGACTAGATAAATATTAATCAGAGAACCAGAGGTAGTACAGACTATGATTAAGTCATGAACAATATAGTAAGAGAAAGCACAGACAGTACCAAATCTCATTCTTTTGTATAGCCAATCAGAGACAGCCCATTATATACCTGGCTTAAAGATAAATAAACTAGTTCTTAAATAAGAGGACTTGACAGCACCATCTGTCATGTTTAGTTCACTCTAGATTTGCCTGGAGATTGAGGCAATTATCTGTATTTAGCTAAATGATATATCTAGAGGAAAATTAAGTGTCTTTATCTTATGACTGGTAGCTTATCTTCACCTTTGTGAAGAAAGTAAACTTAATTTCTTCCCTTTTATACAAACTGAAAGAAAGGAGTTTATCTTCCCTGATGGTTTACTTTAAAAGAGATAGTTGTCAAGGTCAGAAAGGTAGCATTGGGAACAAGACACTTGCCTTGTACAGTGCTGACCCTAGTTTGAAACCTGACAACAAATATGATTCCCTGTGCAATTTCAGGAGTAAACACTAAGCACTGCTGCATGCGGTTCTCCAAAAGCAACAAAAGCAGAATTATAGAGATGGTTATTTTTTTTTTAGAAATACATTTCTGGGCCCTAAATATAATAAGAGGTTTATTTAACATTTTAAAGGAGTCACACATATTTTTAATACACAGAAGTAAAATACATTTTTAATTAAGAGAATTAAAAAATAGACAAGTAAGAAGTTCTTCCCTGATTTTCATTAGAGTTAAGTCACTTGGTTCTTGTCCTTACATACAATGCTAGAAAAAATTAAAACTATAAATGTAATTTTGATTTTTTTGAAAATAAGACATACCAGAAAATGTTTTATCCATAAAACATGTAGAGTTAATATTTAAATAGTTACAGTACTGCAGAAGTTTCTGGTAGTTATAAATAAAAGAAAAAATAGGAATGGAAAGATAACACAGCGATAGGGCATTTGCCTTGCATGTGGCCGACCCGAGAGGGACTGGTTTGATTCCCAACATCCCATATGGTCCCCCAGCCTGCCAGGGCAAATTTCTGAGTGCAGAGCCAGGAGTGGACCTGAGCACCGCTGGGCATGGCCCTAAAACTAATCTATCAATAAAGTTTAAAAAATAAGGAAAAAATAATGTTACATAAAATTAAACATAAGACATTATTGCAAATAAAAATAAAGCTAATGGAAATTAAAATAAAATTTAAGAACATATAACCTCATGTGGAAGATAATTATCTCCATTTATTAATAAATCAAGCATAGAATAATTTAAGTAAAGGATATGGATCAACTTTTTTAAAAAAGTATAATCCCAACAAAAATGACTCTCACAATTATCAGATTAAAAAATATAGCTTAACATCAATAAAAGTATTTAAAATATAATCCAAAATAATCTCTTAGAAAAGTTTACCATTAATAAAGATAGTAAATTGGAGCAATTTCTCAGGTGGTAAAATTGTGGGCACCATAGCTATAATTTATAGGATATTTTTTAAAAAACTGGAGATAGGTAAATATACTTTCAACAATTTGAATCAAAATTTCTACAATTAAATTTACTCACATAATTTAAACAAACTTGAAGACAGGTGAATATTTTATCAATAAGCAAGAGACACAATCCTACTACATAAGCACATTTATAGAAGACAAAGTAGAAAGAGAATCAACCAAATTAAAAGGAAACCCAATATTATGAAAGTCTATAAATCAAAATAACTATTCACAATACTTTAAAAAATAAGTCCAGCTGTGTACTAAGCATTTGAGGGCTTTTAATTTTACTTTTGTTTTTTGTTGGGAAAGAACATTAGTGGAATAAAAAATGACAAAGAAGTAAATGTCTATTATTGAAGTTATAATAATATAATGTTAAGAAAGTAGGTGATCTTAATTGGAACATGAAGGAAATTTCTATATTTGCCATAGAGACAAGAAAACTGGAAATTGAAAGAAATCAAAGAGTTTTAAACTGTTGACAAAGGTAAAAAAAAATAGCTTAATTATGGCAATCAATCAAATGTAAGAAAAGTAATTATTTTTAAGGGGAGGTTATTTTTGGCCACACCCACTGGTGCTCAAAATGTACTATAGTTGTGTTGTAGTGTAGATGTGCTTTGATGTGCTGATTCCTGCACGCAGTGTTCATGGCTCTGTGCTAAAAATCAGTCCTGCTAGGTTCAGTGGATTACATGGGATGACAAGGATCAAAGTCAGGTCAGCTGCATGTAAGAGAAGTGTCATGCTCAATGTGTTATGTTGTATATTTGGAATAATGTTTTAATAGTACTGGTTTGGTAACATAAACATATATAATATATACATGGTTGGCAATGTACTAATTCTATAGTAATAGAAATAAACCTTACAACAAATTTGATAAATAGAAACTTCAAATTGTCTCTTTGTAATGATGCTATTTTTATTGTTTGTTTTTGTTTTTGTTTTTGGGCCACACCCGGTGACGCTCAGGGGTTACTCCTGGCTATTCGTTCAGAAGTCGCTCCTGGCAGGCATGGGGGACCATACGGGGAACCGGGGGACCGAACCGTGGTCCGTCCTAGGTTAGCCCAGGCACCTTATCTCCAGCGCCACCACCTGGCCCCCTGTAATGATGCTATTAAAGAGACACTCCAATAATTTAGAATTATTTTAGCTTAAGTATCAGAAAGAGATCTTAGAAATTAACAATCATTGGGTGAAAGTAAAGAAAAACAAGGGATAGCATGTCACTTTCATAAAGAAGGACCAAAAATACAGTAACTAGAGTAACTGGTAAGGTGCTTTTCTTGCAATGGACAACACCATCAAACCAGATATATATATCTGTTAAGAAAGTAGGTGATCTTAATTGGAACATGAAGGAAATTTATATATATATATATATATATATATATATATATATATATATATATATACTCCCCCAATTTTGGTTCCCCAAACCCTGTTAGAAACAATCCCTAAGATGAGGGTTAGGAATTATCCCTGTGCACTACTAAATGCATTCCACCTCTCCCCACACAAAAAATAACTAAAAGAACAAAAATAGTAAGAAAAGATATATTTTTAAAAAGTTGAAATAAGGTATGTATGAGACTAGTATTTTGTGTCTTGTCATGTTAGTAGAGAGTTTAAAGAATTACTAATGTGATCTACAACTAGAGATTGGCAGAAAAGAGAAGGGGGATTTTAAATTTAAGTTCATGTTGTTTAGTTTTTATTACTATTCTAAAACATGCAATATTCTATAAGATGTAATTTTAAATATAAATATATTTGTTTCAAATCTAGATATAAAATAATTTTAATTTGACATGTCCTAACAATTGTCTCTGTGAAATTTATTTTGTTTAAAACTTTACTTGATTTTATTGTCCAATATAACATTTACTATATATGAGACCTTGAAGATATATTCCTGTTAAGTATAGTGCCATAAAATATCTTTATCTCTTGAAATAAGCTACACTTTTATTGGTCAAAAACAAAAAATAGTGAGTTCTTCATCTGTTTGGAAATGTAAAAATTAGTGATCTTACATATCAATTCACCTGTGTGATTTAGTTGCCAGTTTCCCAGATGCCTAAAATTCAGATCATCCTATTCTGTTTTTATTCCTTTTATTTCCATCAATGAGACAAACATGTTGAATGATTTGTAAAATACATACATTTTTGAAAGTTTTACTAATGACAAATGTATCACATGGTAATTTATATTTGTTCCAATCTCTCTTTTTTTTTTTTTTTTGGTTTTTGAGTCACACTTGGCAGCGTTCAATCGTTACTCCTGGCTCTATGCTCCTGGCAGGTTCAGGTGACCATATGGGATGCTGGGATTTTAACCACTGTCTCTCTGCATGCAAGGCAAATGGCCTACCTCCATGATATCACTCTGGCCCTAGGTGTACCCATTTTTAATGTTTTTTAATGTTTTTTCTTTATATAAATTATACAAATATATTAATATAACCACAACTCTAGAAAACTACTCTCTCTGTAACAGGTACCCAAGATATTTTTCCATGTTTGATTGACTTCACCATTTTCCAATTTATGGTTGGTAGTTAAAATGTTTATCAAGTTATATATGAATAAAAGGGCAATGTTTTACCTCTTAGCAACTTTTATATGTGCTAATAAAATTCTCCTAAAAGAAACAAAAGAATTATAAAAAACAAAATTGTGATCCCTTTCATGTAATTTTCACTATTAGAATGGTACATAAATGACAATAATTTTTTTCTGAGATCATTAATTATGAAAATCATAGTAATGATATATTTACATCTCTATAAATTTTGATCTTAATACATATATGAACCTAAACACAGATGGGAAAAATAAGCCCAGACTCTGATATCCTCAAAAAAAAAATTCATAGAGTCTAATTTGCTAAAATACTCAGTGGCTTCACACATGAAAGTTTTTATTCAAGGGTCATTGAGCAGAGATATTTTCCTATTATGTAACAGTAACAGAAATATTTTGAAAAAATATCATTTTCCCACGAATTCACAGCAAAGCAGCAATGGTTTACCATCAGTCAGATGCTTCTCTTTTTTCAGAGCTGAGAAAACCACTGATCTTTTACAGGCAGAAGAGATATTCCCAGTAGAGCTATTCCTTTGCAGTGACACAGAAAAACACAGTGCATGCATTGATAGAGACTAGAAACTGGTAGATCTTTTCTCAGATTTTCCCCCTACCAGCTTGAACCAGACATTTTCCACTGTAAGTCATTACTCTATGTTATAGCATCATCAGAAGAAATCTGAAGTTAACATGACAGTAACTTACTTAAGATACATTATTCAAACACTGGCAGTCATTGACATAGAAAAAATATTTCACAACCAGTAGATATTAACAATAAGGAAAAGAATGAAACATTTCCGCAATTCGTAGAGGTCAGGATAAATCTGAGATAAGAGAATAAGGGAAGACCCAGGTATGGTATAAATGGAGAACTTAAGAGACAGTGAAATTGGAGTAGAACCAGAGGAAATAGGAAAGTACCTCTATTTGTAGTATCACTAATACTTCCATAGTTGCTCATACATGCTGGAAGAAATAGAAAATAGCAAATGAAAAAAGTCTGGGAGACAAGCACAAAGATGAATTCTAATCCTGAACAAGCAATAATCATTTATATATTTTCTTGAAAAAAGACTCAGTAGAGCATGACAAAACCCAGAGAAGACATAGTAATACCAAATGGCTATGGGAGTTAAATCTGAACTATTCTGCAAAAGGAGAACTAAATTATGAATAAAATAGAAGTAAATATTCTCATCACTCTTCACTTACAAAAGAAAAGATAAGCAATGAATAAGCAATATTCTAATTGAAAGCAGTTTCAGAAAGAATTCCATGTCATTTATAAAGCTGAGTAGTTCTGGTGCAACTAGAGTTAAAAACAACAACTAAAGAAGAATTAAACTCAAAGATTTCAATGTTTTGGTGTCTTTGCTTACATGAGTCTTCTCTTTCCTCCAGTTTTTATGAAACCATTAGAATCATCACCTTAACACAATTAGATCAGTTATGGTGTTACTCTAGAATTGGCTCTCCAGTTATTAATTTTCTTGAGATCTAAACACATTTTTAAGCTTTTTTAATTTATAGTTTATTTAAAGAAAGTGCATCAAATAGTTGACATGGTTGGCCATAATACATTTGTTTCCAGATAAGTGAAAGAAAAGTTATTGACAAACTGTTTAAAAAATTAAAAATAAAATGGAAGAGAAGAGAAAAATGGAAATAAAAAATAAAAAAAAAACGTAGGAGCTCATTTATGAAAATAATTGAACACCACTTGTCATTAATATAATGGCAGAAGGTTTAATAAACTCTTGCTGTTATATGTCCAGTATATTAAATTGGGTGTTCCTTAGGGATGACAGCATCAAACAAGTGATGTTGCCCAGAAATTCAAAATTACAATAATCTGAATTATAAGGTCATATAATCAGCTGAAGGGCCTGCTGGAAAAAGGCCCAGTTCAAACATAGAGACTGCTTATGGTTACAGCTGTCAGTCTTTTCTGGAAGTAGTAAGATATGGGGATGATACCTGCACTAGCTCAAAAGAAAAAAAGCCGTGGTGATATTAGTATTAGCCCAACAACCAGCATACCTGAAGTGTGGTGAGATCCTTGTACAAGCAGGGAAATCATAGAGCATAAGTGATAAGGGAGGGTCATCAGAAAAAAATGGTGTTCTGAGTGATAAAGGCAGCAAGTGTTGCTTCAGCAGGGCAAGGACTTGACACACCCTCTCCTCCTGAGATGGCCAGCTTTGTGTTGCGTGGGTTGGTGTAGCCAGAATCTTTCATAGCTTGGTTTACATCTCATTCTAGAAAAGAATGAGTCTCTGGAGTTGGCCCAATTCAAACATGGTAAATACAGTTTCTTAAAACAACATTTTTATAATCCTCTTTTATTTTGTATACCCAACACTATCTTCTCTTCAGGTATCTTTAGTTCTAATGTCAATGTTCATTATTTTGTCTTTTATTTTGTCTGTTCATAAATTCTATGCTTTTATACTATATACATAAGTAAAATTATTATATGTATATTTCCTTAAAACTTATTTCACTTACATAATTACCTTTAAGCCCCTTCTAATTATTATGGATAGCAACATTTTATTTTTAAAAAAGCGAATAATATTTTATTATATAAATATACCAGCGCTTCATTTATATATGTATTATTTTTAAGAATTTTTAGCTTTTAAAATTAGTTACTGGCTGAAGGTGAAACATAGCAGAGGAAATTAAGAAGTATGAATCAGATATTTAATTACAAAGAAAAAGAAAACCTCTTGAAAGTAATATATATGTTCACAATCTTAATGAAGTTAATAATTTCACAGTGTATAGAAACATCAGAACTTTAAGATTTAAAATAAAAAATTAGCCTTTTAAATTTATGCTTCAGGACATATTTTGTATCAGAGAGTTTTTAGGCTTTTTCTCCTCTGGAGAAGCCCATCTTGAACACATATTTCTCTACCCTATATATTTCTATAAATTAATTGAAATAAAATGGGGCCGGGCGGTGGCGCTGGAGGTAAGGTGCCTGCGCTAACCTAGGACGGACCTGGATTCGATCCTCCCGTTCCCCATATGGTTCTCCGTGCCTGCCAGGAGCGACTTCTGAGTGAATAGCCAGGAGTAACCCCTGAGCGTCACGGGGTGTGGCCCAAAAACCAAAAAAAAAAAAAAGAAGAAAGATAAAATTATTTTTACTCCTCTAAAAAATGAAAATAAATATATTTAATAGCATTTGTCTTACATTTTCAAAATAGTTTCTCTAAGGACCTTTAAAGATCTATAAATTTAAAGCCAGGAATGTGACTGACGTGACAGAGTACATGCTTTCCAGGAATGAGACCCTAGGTTCAATTTTTAGCACAAAATAATTTCTCCAACTAACTCATGATTCCTTTCAGTAATTAAAATTAAAACTATGGTTCGTGAGAATGGCAATGTGTTCCTTCAAAAAATTATTATATATGCATCAAAAATTCATTCGCATCTCTCATAACACTCATTCACATAAATAGCAAAAACTATGATTAAAAAATCAACAGCAAGAAATTCACCAGTTTACTATTGGAAGTTTTGAACTCCTGAGTACTTGTCAAGGTGAAAGTGCTAAGATAGAATTCTATGCAAAATGACAATAGTAGTCAGCAGAGAATTATATATGTCATAAACACCATCAAGTGCAAGTTAATCTGTATTGGCTTTACTGGCATTGCTAAAATACATTTATTCTTTTGGAATGCTTATATGAATATCCCTTAAATAATCAATGAACTTGTGATTGTTCAAGTAGACTTTTTACTTATTGATGCTCTCCAAATAAATTATTCACTTTAAATATAAAAGGAAAAAATAAGTTAGTTGCCAGTTTGATAAGAATCAACTAGGATCTATTAATTTTTATATACATAGAGTCTAGGAGGCTGATACTAAGACACTAAGACACACAGTCTCAAAACCTCTATAAAAACTATCACAGTAAAAACTCCACATACCAAAAATTTCTAACTAGTAAATTCTCTTGGTGATTTTATAATTTAAAGAAAGAGTATAAGTAGGTAAGTTTAAAATGAGCAGAACACTATGAAACTGATGCATTTCAATCAATGAAATAAAAATGTCAACTGTGAGTTTATTTAACTTTCTTTAAGATCCACAGTATTTTTTAAAAATACTTTAAAAAATATCAAATTTTAGGTCATGTTGTGAAAATAGTAATAATTTAGTAGAAATAAGAGAGAGTGAATGTATATCATTTTTCATTGACAAAAAAGCATTTTACATGCAAGTCTTGTGAGTCATAACTACAATATAGTTTATGTTACTGTAGAAATGTTATGTTCACTAAAAATATCTATATTAAATAAATGAATAGATTTATTTATAATAATTAAAGTAGCATATAAAACATTTGGACTTCAGAGAAAAACTAATGCCATTCTAGTACTTTCCTATGGTTTTCCAGCATAAAGACTTAATGGAGATTTTTATTATTGTTTTTAATTAGACTGAACATCTCTAGGGAGAAGATCTCTTGTGATGCAAATCCATTTACTAACTGTATTTAGAAAACACTAGTGTGAATATATAGTCTGTAAAGAAAGCTTGTTTTCAAAATGTAGAGCTTATTCAGTCATGACAATTTATTTACAATTACATATTTTGTATTATTCTAATTTGTATTTGTCCAAGGCCAGTTCTTTGCATTGTTAGGGAATTCACAGGGGTAAAAAAAAAAAAAACAACACTGGCTTTACCCTTCCCAGAAAGAGCTTCTTGTCACCTAATATTCTCTAGCCTGCCCTTTTACTTAGCAAAACTCATCTGTTCTGTATTTCATATCTTGGGTCTATTACACTATATAAGTTTGATGATTTATTTTTCTATTTTGACTTAAAGAGTAACTGACAAAGATAAAGTCTATTGGAGTTTTATTGTTGTTTGCATTTTAACAGGATCATAAATTGTCAACCAAAAGTGGCAAAGAAGGGTTGGATCAATAGTACAGAGGGAAGGACATTTGCTTGGCACACAGCCAACCAATGCTTGATCCTTGGAGCCTAATATGCTCCCCTGAGACCATGAGGAGTGATTCATTAACCCTGAGTCAGGAGAAAACTCTGAGAACCACTAGATGTGGCCCAAAATCAAACAGAATCCCTCCAAAAGTGGCAAAGAATTGTGATTTTACATAAAATAAAAGGTCTTACAAGTCTTTTACAAGATCATTTGTTTTTAAGACTACTTTTTATTGCCCCTAGATTGAACCTTAGATAGTGATCCTAAGAAATGAGTAACAGAATATGCATACTTAATAAGTGCCCATTTAATTAAGTGAAGCATTTGTTTAACTACATCAGAGAAGGTGATAAATAAAAAGAGCCAAACACAAATAGCAGAGATAGTATAATGGACCAGGCACTTTCCTAGTGGCCAACCAGAGTTACATTCCTGGAACCCCATAGATATGTTTTATATATATTAATATATTATTAACATGTTATTAATTATTAATATGTAACATTAGTATTATATATATTTCCCCAAACCTCACAAAGAGTGATCCCTAAACACAGAGTCAGGAATAAACTTGATGCCACAACTAAAAACTAACAGCAATAGAAAAGGAAAACAATTGATATCATTAAAGATAGTATGAGATTTGAAAATGAAATATGAGAGTCAGGGCCGGAGAGGTGGCGCTAGAGGTATGGTGTCTGCCTTGCAAGCACTAGCCAAGGCCTCGGTTCGACCCCCGGTGTCCCATATGATCTCCCCAAGCCAGGGGCAATTTCTGAGTGCTTAGCCAGGAGTAAACCCTGAGCATCAAATGGGTGTGGCCCAAAAATACAAAAAAAAAAAAAAAA
>PVKC010015701.1:0-21284 GCA_004027635.1 Crocidura indochinensis
TGTGTGTGTGTGTGTGTGTGTGTGTGTTTGGAAGACATCATATTGGCTCATTTAGTTAGGGGTATGTGTGTGTGAGTATGTGATGTAGAGCATCTCTCTCCTCACCAAATGCCCAAGGTTCAATTCATTCTTTTTCTTTCTGGTTTTGCCATGAAATACTTTACTTTGGTGTCTCTGGATCAGCTTCTCCTAGTTCCTTTATATCTCCTATATCCTTAAATCAGGCTGTTCTATTCTTGGCTTCTTTGAGTTTGGCTTGTTTATATCTTATTTATAAGTGAGATCATGGGGGAGACATTTCTCTCATTATTTTTTTGTATATGTCATTTTACCATAATGATTTCCAGGCACATTCAGGCTGTCACAGATGATAGTATTTTCTTTTTAAAGACTGAGGAATAGGGTCCGGAGCAATAGTACAAAAATCAAAAAGAAAAAAAAAAGACTGAGAAATATTTCCTGGCTTGTTGATACCACGTTTTCTTCATCCATTCATGTATCAGTTGGCCCTGGGTTACGTATTTCCAAGGGTGGATGATTCTCCAGTGATGAGGGTTTCTGAGTTCATTCCCTTTAGAGATAGTTACTCTCATAAGATCACCGCATTCCCTGGCATTTTCTGTTTTACAATTTTTGAGGACCCCCCCCCACCCCAGGTACTAATTTTCTTATAGTGCCTATCAATTTATAACTCAAATATGGATTTTTAAGACAGTTTCAACTCTGGGTGCTCTTGAATAAAGGGTAGTCTCAGCCTCCAGACAAGTCATTGCTTGAACAGTACTAAGTTGATGTTCGTGAGTCCGATTCCAGCAGCAGAAATCCAAGTTGAATGTGCCGCATCCACTGTGTCTGTCAGCTCCTTGCTCTCTTAGTGACTGTCCCTTCATGTCTTGGGTGTCTCCACAGCTGGAAGTCAACTCAGGCCAGCCCGGTCCTGCAGGGTGAGAGTCAGAAGGTCTTTCTCCGGCTGCTCTCGCACCCCTGGCTGCAAGTCAAGGTGGAGACTTACCGCTACTGCCTGGAAATGGTTCAGGTGGGTTGGTTGGTTTTTAGTGAGGAGTGTTGGACAACCAACAGCAGCTTCTCTTAGGTTACCTGACCACGTAAAGGGGATTTAAGAATCATTGCAATACAAAACAGATGGTAGTTGTTCTTAGAAATTTGTGCTATTAAAATCCCTCAACTCGGGGCCGTCCAGGTGGCACTAGAGGTAAGGTGTCTGCCTTGCAAGCACTAGCCAAGGAAGGACCGTGGTTCAATCCCCCGGTGTCCCATATGGTCCCCCCAAGCCAGGGGCAATTTCTGAGCACTTAGCCAGGGGTAGCTCCTGAGCATCAAATGGGTGTGGCCCAAAAAAACAAAACGAAACAAAAAAAATCCCTCAACTTAATATCAATTGAATTTCTCTTACTGAAAAATTAGGAGACTAAGAATTATGTTTATATTCTGTTACTAGATGATGGAAAAGTGAACTTGCTAGTGCAAACTATTCAGAAGGAAAATTTTGTTTGTGGGTTTTTTTTGGGAGGGATGATATGTCACATCTGGCAATGCTCAGGGCTTCTGGCAGGCTCAGAGTACTTACTGGGGATTGAACCCAGGCCTGTTGCATTGGACTATTACTCTGGCCCCATAAAGGAAGTTTTAGATTATTTTGAGTAAATGCTTTAGTTTCAGATATTTACACAGGAATATTTTTGAAACAAATTCTCAGTCTCTATGTTCTTAAAGATAAAGTTTTTTCGTTTAGAGTATCATGTAGGACATTAACGATTTCATTATTGGAAAGAGCATTGTATGTGGGACAGTGTTGAAAAAGAAATATATTCCTGTCATTCTCCAAATTTTCCTCTGAATTTGTACTGAGTATTATATGCACATTAAATTTTTATTGCTAATTTTACTTCTTTGTACTTCTTCGTTATTTTTATTTTTTGCTATTTTGATGTAGAAAAATAAAATTTTGTTCTAAATGAAGGGAACTCTATTCTGTTTTTCTTCTGCTCAGAAAGATGTTCATTGTTATAAAGTTATGTGTTTCCATGTTTTATTTATTTTGGCTATCTAGAATCTTTATAGCTCAAGATACATTATCTTGTGTATAAAGGTGTACGATTTTGTACTGTTCTTAGCTTTTTGCTTCTCTTCTGTCACTCATTTCCAGAATGGTCTCTTATCCCCACCTTAAAACTCTGACTCTATTTCTCTTCTTGCTGCTAAAAACCACCATCCTGCTAGTGTCTAGCTATCCTGGTTCAAATGAATCAGACTTTTTTCTGACTAGCTTATTTCCTGAGCATGTGGTCTTTAGTACTTATTCATATTATAGCTTCCATCAGATTGTACTCCTGCTTTAGGGCTGAATATCTCTTTATCTATAAATGGACATTTGGGCTGTTGCTGCTCCTCACTCGCTTCTCTCTTTCTCCCTCTCCTTCTCTGTTTACTATTATTTTTGGTTTTGGAGTCACTTCCAGCTGTATTCAGGACTTACCCCAGGCTCTATGCTTAGGGATGGATCACTGATGGCGGGTCTTAGGGGACCCTATGGGGTGTCAAGGATTGAGCCTGGGTTGGGTCAGCGCTGTTCAATGTCAGTGCCCTAAACTGTTACTGTTTTGACCATGACTATCACCATGACCAGTGCAGTGCTTCTTTGGACGTTCTGTATCTGCTGGAGTTTTCTTTTCATTCTTCAAAGAGACATGCCCATTATTATAGTTCCTGCATAATGATGTTTCTGTATATGGTACTTTTCATAGTTGCTACAATATTTTTCATGCTTACAAAAGCATTACACAAGTTTTTCTTTTCTTTTTATCTTTTTTTTTTTTTTTTTTTGGTGGTGGTGGGGGTTGCCCACACCTGGCAGCGCTCAGGGGTTACTCCTGGCTCTGCGCTCAGAAATTATTCCTGGCAGGCTTGGAGGATCATATGGGATGCTGTGAATTGAACCTGGTTTCATCCAGGGTTGGCAGCATATAAGGCAAATGCCCTGTTGCTCTGCTATCGCTCCAGCTCCAACAGGTTTTTCTCTTTTTTTTTCCCCCCAAGGACTTATTTACTAATAATCATCATTGTTTAATAATGTTCATTTACGGGCCAGAGAAATAGCACAGTGGTAGGGTGTTTGCCTTGTACACGCCGACTCAGGACCAACTTGTGTTCAATTCCCGGCATCTCATATAGTCCCTGCAGCCTGCTAGGAGCGATTCCTGAACTCAGAGTCAGGAGTAATCCCTGAAGGCTGCCAGGTGTGGCCCCCAAACAAACAAAAATATAATGTCCATTTTAATCTCCACATGGTTGTTTTAAGTCATCAAGACCACTTAGGCTTTTATAATGTGCAGAGTCCAAGAAAAATTTCAATGAAACAAATACTAAAATGGGGATAGAAGGAAGAATCCTTTGGAAGAATCAGTGTCAGTAGTGTCATTAATTTAAAAAATTTAAATATTTTACTTTTTTTTTTTTCCCACCACACTAGTCAGTGTTTGGGATTCAATCTGACTTTCTTGTTGGGAGGGCCATGTGATGCTGGGGTGCTGTGGTTTTTAACTTAGTCGCTCCTACCCCCAATTGCTCAGCCTTTAGACGTGTCTTTCTTGCCCCTTAATAAAACTTTGTTTTCTTTCCAGGACTGTTTAGGTATCCATAATGTCAGTAAACCGGTGTCTTCACTTTGTACTGGGATTCACTTTCTCCTTCACCCAAAAGTTCTCTATGAAATTTCTGCGTTTGGCATTCAAGAACCCAAAAAGGAGGTACAGTATGCCTCATCCACAGTAAATGCCCAAACCAGTTCCATCTTTTAGGTCCTTATGTAACTTAGATCCAAATCTAATTTGATCTGATGGTGTGGTGGGAAGGAGGCCTAGCTTTAAAGTATGGGTTCATGGGGCTGGAGCGATAGGAAAGCAAGTAGGGCATTTGCCTTGCACATGGCTGACCTGGGTTTGATCCCTGGCATCCCATATGGTCCCCCAACCTACCAGGAGTGGTTTTTGAACACAGAGCCAGAGGTAACCCCTGCACACTTCCAGGTGTGGCCCAAGAACCAAAAATAAATAAAATGTGGGTAAAGTCGAAGTGTTGGGGTTTCCTTTCATTTTGGAGTGTTGGACCACTCCCTGTCATGCTCAGGGGCCACTCCTGTTGGCGTACAGGGAACCTTAAGTTGGGTAGGGGAGCCAGACTGCAGTAAGCTATGTGTGGGGCAAGCGCCTTAATTCCTCTGCTGTTTCTCTTGCCCTGAAATGACATTTTATAACAATTCTGAAGGATGGGCTGGAGTGACAGCACAGTGGGGAGGGCTTTTGCCTTGCCTGTGACTGACACGGATTTGGTTCCATAGGGTCTCCAGCATCCCATAGGGCCCCCCAAGCCTGCCAGGAGTGATACCTGAGCTCAGGGCTCAAGAGTAACCCCTGAGCGCTGCAGGTATGGCCCGATGCCCCACCAAAAAAATCCAAAACATAAAGGAAACGAGAGTCCAAAGCAGTGAGGTGCTTCAGATGAAACTCTCTGCCTCTGTCGTTGGTCTTGATCAGTACAGAGACTTTACATCCCTTAGCACACAGGGTAGTTTCTTTAAGGGGCACCTTTATTCAGTGAAGAAACAGCCTTTGCAGGTTAAAGGAAGACAGGGCTTTTGGGCAGGGGGGCCCCAGCCCTGGGGATGCTGCACCCCGGTTGACTTTTCACCATGTGCTGGCAGGTGAGCTCTGCTGCCAGGGCCATTCTGACGTACCTGCTACAGGGAAGACTGAGGATGACGGCGCCCACCTGGAACAAGTTCATCGAGGCTCTGTGTCCCGTCATCCCCGTCCTTCAGGTGACCTGCTACTCCTGGCCCTCTGGTTGCCCCCCTTTATCTTGGCTGAGTGGGTTTGATTAATGGGTGTGTGGGTAGGGATGTTTTGTTGTGCAGGAGCACCCGACACAGAGCAGGGGAAGAATTGCTTCTAGAGATGGCACTGTTGTGGTCGTGATGGCCATGAGGTCATGCAGGCAGTCCCAGTCCCCTGCACCCTAGCCTGAGCAGGTGGAGGGAAGCAGCATGCTGATAGGCACAGGGGTCTGCCCGCTGCTTGGAAGGCCAGGATCAGCTCTGGCCTTTTTGCTGTCCTCAGCCAGACGGAAAGCAAATTAGCCAGTGTGGGGAGTACTGATGTTCTCCAATATTACTTTAAAAGTTACTATATTTAAATTTCCTTTTTTTTGTTGTTTTTGTTTCTTTGTTTTAGGGCCACACCTGTAATTAGGGGTTACTTCTGGCTCTGCTCAGGAATCACTCCTACCAGGCTTGGGGGACCCTATGGGATGCTGGGGATGGAACCTGAGTCGTGTCTTCTAGCAGGGCCAGTTCCGAGATTCGATGCAGCTTCTGCTGGGGTTGCAGGATGACTGACGTTGTTGAGGGCCACATGGTTGGTGCCCAAGGGCCACTGGGACTGTGCTGACTGAGTATTACTGAGGACACCATGTGGGCCTAGGCTGGCAAGGTCTGCATACAGCTGACTATGGTCTCACCTCTGGCCCCCAGGTCTCCCTTTTGCTATAGAGTGAGTCCCTGCACTTCCACCACCCAGTTGGGCCAAAGACACTTGTTCTGAGATGGTTCACAGCTAGCTCCTCCTTCCCTGAAAGCTAAGAAAGAGCCCCTTTCCTTCCGTGTGGGACCCTCAGTGCTGTCACCAAAGAGTGAGGGTCTGTTCTCACCTGGTTCTGTTTTCTGGCTTTGTTTCCTCTGCACCACCCATGAGTGAAATCAGCTGAGTGAAAGCATACTTCTTAGGACACTTACTATTCTTGACATATACATATATTTTTTATATATTTAATTTCGGGGTGGGGGTCACATCTGGCTATTTTTAGGGCTTACTCAGACTCTGTATTCAGAAATCATTCCTGGCAGGCTCATCCTATGGGAGATTGCACTTGGTCTGAAGTATGCAAAGCAAACACCAACATGACACCTTTTAAATTTCATATACTTTGTAGCAAAAGCAAGCCTTGCTATTTGCTTTTTGAGATTTTGGACACACTCAGCACTGCTTGGGAATTTAACCTGGGTTGACTGTGTAAAAAGCAACTGCCTTATCCACTCTAGTATCACTCTAGCTCCCCAAAGATGAGATTTCATTTTTCCTTCTAGCTGAGTAATAGGACAGTGTGTCCCAACCAGTTTCTCTCCACTCGTCTGTCTCAGGCATTTGTGTGATTTTTATACCTAACTTTGCACCTGGCAGTGCACTGGTCATAGATGTGTATAGGTCTGGAAAAGGTTCATGGTTTTTAAATTTTTTTTTAATTTTCTTGAGATAGAGGTCAGTCTGTTGGAGTAACTGGATATTCAGGATTGTTGGAATACTGGGTCCACCTTAGGGTATGATCTGGTGATTGGGATTACTGGGTCTCTCTCTACTTAGTTATTCCTTCTCCACCTTATGGCAGTCTGTTTCTTGCTAAGAGAAACTCAGGTTTCAGGAAGACAGTGCATTCATTCTTCAGTCTTCCTCTGTGAAATTGCTTTCCTTCTTAGGAGCAGAAAGCTAGTGTGTTGGGATTCTTGGCTTGAGTGTTGGAATTCCTGAACTCTTTCTTGCCCCCTTTCACTGTGTGGATTATTTCCTACGTCTCTGTTTGTTTCTAGATCCATGTGTCTCCAGGTCCTAGTTTTGAAGCCTGAGGTTTCCTTTACACAGGATAATTCCTTTCTATTAATGCTTGTCCCTTATGGGCGGGAAATAACTCTGGATTGGCTCCTATTCATACTTGCTTGTGTGTGTGTGTGGGGGGGGGGTCAGCTCTAGCTTCTGGGGGGTATCTTTAACCAGACAGAAAGCAAATTAGCCAGTGTTGGGAGTCCTGATGTTCTCCAATATTACTTGAAAGGTTACTTTAAAATTTTTTTTTATTTTATTTAGTTTTGCTTTGCTTTGTTTTATTTTGTTTTGTGGTCACACCCAGCAACACTCAGGGGTTACTCCTGGCTCTGCACTCAGTCACTTCAGGCAGGCTCGGGGGACCCTATGGGATGCTGGGGATAGAACCCAGGTCAGCCATTTGCAAGGTAAATGCCCTCCATGCTGTGCTGTAGCTCTGGCCCTTAATTTCCATTTATGTTGGGGGTGGTCCTTTTCTTCCCAGTAAAAAAACCTCAGGTTAGAGAGACTTCTGGTTTCAGTCCCACAGCTAGCCTGTGCCTGCTGGTACCTTCTGCCTGCTGGCAGAGGGCTTGTGGTGGAGGTTCTTGAACCTGTTATATCTCCCTGACCTATGTGGATTATTTCTAATGTCAGTTTTTCTTCCAGACCCATGTCCTTGGGGCATGAGGCTTCTACTACATCAGGGAGTGGAATCTCTGGGACATAAGATTTTTCTTGGGAATTTTCTGAGAAGACTCCAGATAGTCTTCCAGAGAGGCTGGCCCAGGTGAATGAGGGGATGAGCGTCCCTTTTGACCAGAGCCTGTCTACCCCTTTTTAGTGTTTTTGTTGTTGTTGTTTGTTTGTTTGTTTGTTGTTAATGTGCTTCTTTTTTTTCTTGGTGTTTGGGTTTTGGGTCACACCCAGCAGCGGTGCTCAAAGGTTACTCCTGGCTCACGCTCAAAAATTGCTCTTGGCAAGCTCAGGGGACCATATGGGATGCCAGGATTCTAACCACCGTCCTTCTGCATGCAAGGCAAACGGCCTACCTCCATGCTATCACTCCAGTCCTATTAATGTGATTTTAATAGTATGCTGGACTTGTTTTTGTTTGTTTTGGGACCACACACAGCGGAGTTCAGGGCTTATTCCTGGCATATTCTGTTCTCAGGCATCAGTCCAGGCAGGATTTTGGGATCCCTAGGTGGTGCTGAGGGATCAAACCTCAGTCACCAAATGCCCCAGTTGCTCTGGCCCCTTGAAGTTGCTTTTGTAATTGTATATAAGCTGCTCTTTTCACTGGTGTGAGACACCATCTTCTGGTCCTTTACTGTTTCCCTGAGACCTAATAATGATCAGCACATCCTGCCTGTCTGTTGTCTTGAAGAATAATTCTAACCACTGAGCTGGAGGGGACTTATGAGCTTCTGGGAGTTCAGTTCCAACTCGTAGGGTCTGGAAATGGGCCTAGGAACCTATTGTAACTTTTTCCCCATTGAACCCTCTTAGGGCTATGCTGACCCTGAGGACCCTCTGGGCAGCTGCATTCTCCTGCTCAGCAAGGGGACCTCGGATGGGGGAGCCGGCGCCCTCCCTCCCACCGTCTGGCTCCAGTTCATCCTGCGGCTCCTGTTGGTGAAGAAGTCTCAGTAAGTGTGGCACTGCCGGGGTGGGGGGTAGGGGGAGTGGGTTTGAGACTAGGTGGGCAGACAAAAGCCCCTTGGCTTTATCAGGTTTATATATATATATTTTTTGTGGGTTTTTTGGGGGGGAGGGGAGGCCCACCAGTGATGCCCAGGGGTTACTCCTGGCTCTGTGCTCAGGAATCACTCCTGACAGTGCTCAGAGAACCACGTGGGATGTTGGGGATTGAACCCAGGTTCGCCACATGCAAGGCAAACTGTGCAAAGCAAATGCCCTCCAAGATGTTCTATTTGTTTGTTTGTTTGCTTGCCATACCCAGCCAGGGGTTCCTTCTGACTCTGTGCTCAGAAATTGCTCCCGGAAGGTTCAGAGGACCATATGTGATGCTGGATATTGAACGAGAGTTCATGCAGGATCATCCACATGCAGGGTCAGCCACATGCAAGGCAGTTGCCCTCCCTGCTGTTCTCTTGCTTCGACCCTGAAGACGGTTTATATCCCATTTTGACCTCACACTGTAGATCACACTGAATTACTTTCTGGAACTTCGGTGTAGATTCTGTTTGCGGCCTGTCCTCACTTTCAGAGTGAAGCCTATCCTATCCTTGAAGTCAGGACTGAGATTTAATTTACAGAGTCACTTTCCGAAGGTGACCGTGATGTCCACTCACAGAGAGCCATTTCCTTCCTATATCGTCCCTTCTTTATTTCTTTTGTTTGTTTGTTTGTTTTTGGGCCACTGGTGACGCTCAGGGGTTACTCCTGGCTATGCACTCAGAAATCACTCCTGGCTTGGGGGACCATATGGGACTCTGGGGGATCAAACTTTGGTCTGCCCTAGGTTAGACATGTGTGAGACAAAAGCCTTACCGCTACACCCGGCAGTACTCAGTGGTTACTCCTGGCTCTGAGTTCAGAAATCGTTCCTGCCAGGCTTGGGAGACCATATGGGATGCCGGGAATGAACTTGGGTTCATCCCGGGTCAGCCGCATGCAAGGCAATTGCTCTACCACTGTGCTATCACTCAGGCCTCAACCCCTTCTTTATTTCTGATCCTCGCTTTAAACACATAAAATGGAAAGAATGGTCGTGACTATAAACCAGGTACTCCTGGTGTTTTTTTTTGTTTTTTTTTTTTTTTATAAACAGATGTTTCTGGTTGTGGGAGAACTGGCAGTGATGATTGTTCTGCCTCTCCCTTCTAGTTTGTGATTGTAGTTTTTTTTTTTTTTTCTTAATAGATGTTTGTGTGCCCAGAACATTGACTGAAACACTCTTGCTTTCCAGGGTCCGCTTACTAGCGCTGAAGCATCTAGCAGCTTATCTTGCCATGGAAGAAGGGGCCGAAAGAAAGCGCCCTTCGATCGATGCCTGCGTTCTCTCCAGAGCCACTAATCTGTTTCTGGTGAAGAACCCCATTGAGCTCCAACTGGATGAGGGACGAGAGCTAATGATCAAGGTACCAATGATCAGAGATAGACTGGGCATCTCACCTGTGTTGCTCTGTCAGCCCTTTCTCTGTGTGCTGGAAAGTAACTTGAGCAATATCTACAGAGAATCTTTTATTTTGTGTAGAGGCCTGGAGAAGACAAAGAGTTTGGGTCCTAGCTGGCGGTGTTGAGGACTTAATCTTCACTCTGTGCTCAAGAGATCACTCCCCAAAGTGCTCAGGGCGACCTTAGGTGGTGCCAGCTGTGTACATGGCAGACCCCTTCACTCCTGTACTATGTCTAGTTGTAGCCTGATTACAGACAGCAAACCTGCTGATCCAGAGATTCTGGGATCGCTTCAAGTCGGGCATCACAGACACGTGTGGTAGCTTTTTGAATACTTCTGCATAAAAATCGCACTGACCAGCAAAAGTTTCTGTGATGTTTTTAGCTTTTGGATTCTGAGAGGGACAGGAATGTGGGAGATGAGGCAGTTTCTTTGAACCAACCGTCTGGGTTTCTGGGTGTGGCCTGCAAAGGCGGCTTCCTTTGGCTTCTGCCTACTGACCTCCCCTCCACTCCCCCGCAGTTGTGTCCAGGCCACAGGCATTGCCTGCTGCCCCTCAGCCCTGGGCTATGCCAAGATAGACAGTGCTGAGTGGTTTCAGGGGTCTTTCGCCTCCACAGGGCAGAGTGTTCTTCAGCAGAGCCAGACCTGGGATTTCCCCTGCCACGTGAGGGTCCTGTTAGGTGTGCAGAGCCCTAAGCCTTGGGACATGGGGCATGAGAAGACTGCAGGGGAATTAGATTACTCTGTCCTTTTCCTCCCCCTGTCCTGCTGCCTCTGGCTACCCTGCTAAAAGGTGGCACAGTGTTCCCAGCTTCCTGACAGTGCTCAGAGCTCACACAGTGCTCTCTGCTTACTGACAGTACTCAGGGCTCTAGAGTGCTCCCTGATCCTTGATCATACTCTAGGCTTGCATAGTATTCTTTGACAGTGTTCTAAACTCCTTAATAGTGCTCTCTGCTCCCTGACAGAGCTTGGATATGTTCATAGTGTTTTCTGTTCTCTAGGCTCAGGGCTTGCAACAGTGTTCCCCAACTGTCCTGGAGTTGTTCCAGGGTCCCTCCAGTACAGGGGCTAGGAGCTGCCTGTACACTGATGCTCCAGCTCTTGTGGCAGCCGTCTCCCAGATGGCAGCTCCTCAGGTTCTGCGCCCTGAGCCCCTTGCTGGTTCTTTGGCCCATCATGGGCGTGGAACTGCTCGTCTGCCTGCTTCTTGGTTTCCTGGTGGAGGTGGATTCTTCTGAGCTTTTGCTCTTCCGGCACAGGCCTAACATTTGCCCCTTGAATTCCTCTTCCGGGTCTGCATTCTCAGCTGGACACGGTTGAGCGGGTCTACGAGATTTTTGTCTCCAGCGACGTGGATCTTGTGCTGAGAAGGTCGGCTGCGGAGCAGTTGGCAGTAATCATGCAAGGTGACATCTGATGGGCCAATTGATGGAGGGCGGGAGGGAAGCCCTTCCTTCACCTTGTTGGGTTAGTGGCCAGTGCTGGCTGGCTGACTGCCCTCAGCTGGCCCAGCCGGGCCTTTTACGCAGATGTTTGATCTTAGAGGTGCTGGGGACTGAACTCCGAGGTAGACACTGCTGCTATGTTCCCTTCTGCTCCTTTGTGTCCCCTCCTGTCCTCTCGAGGCTTGGGATCAGTGTTGGCAAAGTCAGTAAAGGATGAGCAGTCAGTGAAACTGAACATTTTCCACCTGCTTCCCACTCCAACTTTCCTTTCTCTTCCCCCCATCCTACCGTTTGTCTCCCTAATCTTATGCTGTGGCCTCCCCCCATTTGTATTCTTTTTTACTTGTGATGCACTCCTGGTAATATTCTGGGGTCCACAGCAATGACATCATGCCCTGGATTGAGAGAGGCTGGAGATAATCATTGATCGACCTAGAGAAGGTCATTGATAAAATCATATTCCATTGGTGTTGTGTTAGGAGGGAATTTCATGTTTCTATTTCACTCTCCCGGTGTGTCATGTATCCAGGTGGTTCCCTCTTAAAGAAATCCAAGAAACAGTACTGGTGGGGAGGGGTGGGTAGAAGAACTCCAAGTGATCTTTTTCTTTTTGTGTACTTTTCTTTTTATATTTTTGGGCAACATCCGGTGGCACTCAGGTTATTCCTAGCTCTGTGCTCAGAAATTACTCCTGGCCCTGGCGGGCTCAGAGGACTCTATGGGATGCTGGGATGTTGGAGATCAAACCCAGGTTGGCTTCGTGCAAGGCAAATGTCCTACCTGTTGCGTTATTGCACTGATCCCAATCTTACTTTTTTTTTTTTTTGGATTTTGGGCCATACCCCGTGACGCTTAGGGGTTACTCCCGGCTATGCGCTCAGAAGTCGCTCCTGGCTTGGGGGACCATATGGGAAACAGGGGGATTGAACTGCGGTCCGTCGTAGGCTAGCATAGGCAAGGCAGGCACCTTACCTTCAGCGCCACCGCCCGGCCCCTTACGTATTTCTTTAAGAATAATGAGCAAATCTCACATGACTCTCCCATTGGCTTTTGACTATTTGGATTAGTTTAAAACAGTTACTTTTGCGTGATGGAAGTGGTTTATCCTCTGATGGTTGGGAACTTGTGTATCTATCGATATCTATACCTATATCTGTATGTCTATATATATCTATATTTGAATCTATATCTATATTGTATTTAAGAAGCTATAGGTTTAATTGGTGTTTCTTTTTTCTTTTTGCCCACAGATATTAACATGCATGGCATGGTGAAAAAGTTCTGCTTAATCGACAAGATAATTGAGTATTTGAATAAATGTGTGAGTCAGGATGGCCAGGTGAGGCTAATATGTTGTCAAGGGTGTAGATTGTCGTTGTTGGGACAGTGTTTACCGTCTAGCTCTGACTCTCCCATCTTGTAGCCAAGAAGAGCATTTCTCCATTTGGAGAGATGTGATTTGGACAGATATTTGGACGTTAGTTCTGATAAATGACCCGCCATCTTATTCATTTAAATATAGTTTTTAGGGGGTCTGGAACAATAGCACAGCAGTAGGGCATTTGCTTTACACGAAACTGACCTGAGTTGGATTCCTGGCATCTATATGGCCCCCTGAGCCTGCCAGGGTTGATTTCTGAGCGAAGAGTCAGAAATCTCTGAGCACCACTGGGTGTGGCTGAAAACCAAACAAACAAACAAAAATTTTTTTAGGTAAGATCTTTATCAAGGGCAATGAATTTTGGAATTTGTCTTTATATATATAATAAAAATACAAAGGATTTTTTTTTTTAAGGGAATGGCTCTGCATTCAGGTGTCATTTCTGGTAGTTCTTGGGGGACCATATGGGATGCCGAAGATCAAACCCAGGCGAGCCACATTTAAGTCAAACTCCCTGTACTGTGTTATGTAGCTCTGGCCTCTTAAAAAATTTTAAGGTCCATAAAAGGGAAACCAATCTTAGAATTTGTCTAAGATATTTAACAAAGATACACAAAGATAGGCCATCGCAATAGCACAGTGGGGAGGGCATTTACCTTGCATACAGCCAACCTGGGTTTGATCCTTGGCATCCTGTGCATTGCCAGAAATGAATCCTAAGTGCAGAGCCAAGAGTAACTCCTGAGCACTACTAGGTGTGGCTCATAAACAAACAAACAAAATATACACAAGGATTTTTTTTTTCGGGGGGGGGGGGGGGGGGGAGGATACACCCAGCAGTTTGCAGGGGTTACTCCTGACTCTGCATTCAAGAATTCCTGGCAGTTCTTGGTGGACCCTATGGGATGTCAGATATCAAACCTGGTCCACCCTCCCTGTTGTGCTTTCACTTGGGCCCCTCATTTTATTCTTGTAGCATTAAGCAGTCCTCATGTCCATGTGCATTTTCCTCACATCCTTTGGGCGCGAAGGCCGAGCCTGTGGCTGAGCCTGCTGGTACCGAGGCTCTGCCTGCTGCAGGGCTGACCCTCTCACTCCGCAGGTGATGGAGGCCTTGGTGCAGCCCAGCCTGGTGCTCCTGAGGAAGCTCCTGTGTGCTGATGCGGCCGTGCGCACTTCCCTCGCCCAGCGGCCGCTGCTCCTGACGCTGCTGCTCCGTGGTGAGTAAGAGCCCTCAGGCCCGGCTATCCAGTGAGCCCCAAGCATGTCTCTTCTACAGTCGTGAACTCCTCAGAAATCACACTTAGGTGGCTCCGGGGACCATGTGGGATGCCGGAAATCAAACTCAGGTTTGTCCCAGGTTGACTACATGCAAGACAAACACCCTACCGCTGTGCTATCACTCCAGTCCCTGTTTGCAATTATTTTTTTCCCCTATTTGCACTTAAACATTTTTTTGACCACAGTTATCTGGTATTTATATTATGTTGATTTTTTTTATAATGCTACCACAAGCCTATTTTTCTCTTGTGTTTAGTTGTTTAATTTCATTTCTATCAATTCAGAATGGTCTTAGGTAAATGAACGTGTATCTGATTTTATGTAGAAATCTCACCCAACTTTTCTATCCCCTTTTTTCCTGATATATGAATACACACACACACACACACACACACACACACACACACACACACACACACACACGTAAACTTGCTATGCAAAGTTTTTCTGTTAAGAGCAACTATGTTTTTGTTAAGGACTTTTCATTGTTCTCTAAAAAGAGGGTCTTTTCTTTAATTGTTTCAAATTCAAATTTCAAGTATACTTTCCCATACTTTTCCTTAAAATACAGTGTTGTTAAAAAATTTAGATGTTGGAAGGAGGGAGATCTGGGACATTGGCAATGGGAATGTTGTACTGGTGCAGGGGGTGTTCTTTACATGACTGTAACCCAACCACAATCATGTTTGTAATCAAGGTGTTTAAATAAAGATATTTAAAAAAAAAAGAAAGAAATTTAGATGTTGGGGCCAGAGCAATGGCACAGCGGTAGGGCGTTTATCTCACACGCAGCTGAATGGGTTCAGTCTCCGGCTTCCCATATGGACCCCCTAGCCAGGAGCGATTTCTGAGTGAGTAGCCAGGAGTAACCCCTGAGCGTCACCAGGTGTAGCCCATAAACCAAAAAAATAGAAATAAAAAGAAACTTAGATCTTTATGTAGAGTTTATTTTTATTTTTTCTATATTGTATTGCTTATTATATTGCTGTGGTTTCTGTTTTTTTTTTTTTTTTCCTGTAGTAATGTCCTGTGTCTTTGGAAGTATTGTGACATTGCTAAGAAATGTCTTTTTTATCATGACTTCTCTTGTGGATTTATTTCTTTCCCTTTGACTGCCTTCTTATATTTTTTTTTTCTAATTTTCAGTGATTTTTTTTCCTGTTTGGGCCATACCTGGTGATGCACATGGGTCACTCTTGACTCTGAGCTCTGGGATGGATCACTCATAGCGGTCTTAGGGGACTACATGGGATGTCTGATATTGAACCTGGGTTTGGCCACTTGCCTGACAAACTTCCTACCCGCTATGCTATTTCTCTGGCCTCCAACTTCCAATTTTTTTTTTTTTTTTTTTTTTTTTTGGTTTTTGGGTCACACCCAGCAGTGCTCAGGAGTTACTCCTGGCTCCATGCTCAGAAATTGCTCCTGGCAGGCACGGGGGACCATATGGGGCACCGGGATTCGAACCGATGACCTTTTGCATGAAAGGTAAATGCCTTACCTCCATGCTATCTCCCGGGCCCCCCACCTTCCAATTTTAATTACACAGTCACACCATGATGTACTCTCCTTTCATACACTTAGAAAATAGCTCCTTGGGGCCGGAGAGATAGTATGGAGGTAGGGCGTTTGCCTTGCATGCAGAAGGACAGTTGTTCAAATCCCGGCATCTCATATGGTCCTCCGAGCCTGCCAGGAGTGACTTGTGAGCATAGAGCCAGGAGTAACCCCTGAGCTGCCGGGTATGACCCAAAAACCAAAACTAAAACCAAAAACCAAAACAAAACCAAAACAAAAAAAAAAAAGAAAAGAAAGAAAATAGCTCTTTTTCCTAAACTGATTTCATGGTGCTGCTTCCCTGGATTTAAGTCCCTATTCATCCGTGACTGGAAGAGCCATTGTGCCTGTGTGGTTGGATTCCACCACTTTCAGGCCTCTGGATAGGGAATACACTGGGACTTTTGCAGAGGTGGAAACAGTGGATGAGCAGGGAAGAACTGGACTGGGCTTCTACTAAAGTCTTAAGTGCTGGTGCTAGTCTTATAGCTCTGAAGACACAGTGTTTTTCTTTTCCATCATTTTCTTTTTTGTAATAAACATGTCCCTAAGACTGAACATCACCAGCTAAATCCAAACTTCTCAATTCAAGTCAGAGCCAGACATCTGGTTCGGTTTTATGGAAAGGGCAAAAACCGTAAGAGAAGGAGCACTAGGCACGAGCACATGTTAGCTCAAGTCAGAAGACTTGGCAAGAACTTTCCAGAAGCTGTATCCATTTGCTTCTCTGCCGAATGACCTAACAATAGTTTGTGAGCAGAGTGATAATCCAGTGGGGAGGGCACTAGCTTTGCACAAGGCTGACCCAGGTTCTATCCCAGCATCCCATAGGGTGTCTCCAAGCTCCGTTAGGAGTGATCCTTGAGTCTAAAGCCAAGAGTAAGCCACGAGGAACACCAGGTTCAGCCCCAAAACAAAAACAACACACCGAAATAGCCCATGAGTGGTTCTGCAGGCCTGGCCCTGGAACCAGCAGAGTTCTTAGAATCACCCCAGCTGATGAAAAGTGAGTGGGGCCAGCACAGTCCTAGAAGAGTACTGCTTCATCCTATTAAGCCACCTTCATTTTTTGAAGTTCTTTCTTTCTAAAAGTATGCACTTTACTTATTGATGCTGCTTTTTCTCTCACAGTGTCCTTGATTTTTCATGAGGATGGGACGGTTGTGACTGAGGTGGGAGCAGTGTTTTGCCTTCTGTTGTTTGATGAAGTCTCAAGAATGGACACATGGTAAGCTGTGGAACCGTCGAAGTTTCTGCGCCTTGGTGATTTACCTGAGGTTTCTACTGCAATATTCGCATTCATGCATTGAATTTCTGACTTATCAGGCTTATGCTTCCGTGGTGCATATTTTGTTTGTATAAGCATATTTTGTTTGTATAAGCAGTGTTTAAAATTTTTATTTTGATTTTTTGGGCCACACCCATTTGATGCTCAGGGGTTACTCCTGGCTAAGCGCTCAGAAATTGCCCCTGGCTTGGGGGGAACATATGGGACGCTGGGGGATCGAACCGAGGTCCTTCCTTGGCTAGCGCTTGCAAGGCAGACACCAACCTCTAGTGCCACCTCACCGGCCCCAAATTGATTGATTTTTAAAATCGTTGATTTTATAAACATTGATTTTAATCATTTTAATAAATTTTAATAAATTTTAATCAATTTTAAAATAATTGATTTAAAAATTTGCCCTGAAGATTTATTTTTGAATATGACCAAGTATAAAATTTAAAAATAGCTGCTACAATTCTTGTCATTAATATGTTGTGTTTTGGTTCATACTCTCAATTTTGTGGTTGTGTTTTTCCTTAATAATAAAATAAAAGTCACAGAGCAGATGCACAGGATAATAAATGATAACCTTGAGCCTTGAGCAGAAGAGCAGAAACAGCTACTACATTCTCTCCCCGCCCCCCTCCACGCAGCACTGAGGTGCTGTGAGTTGGTCACTGCATGTCCTTTCCCAGAGAAAAGCCAAGTTAGCTTTGCACTAGCTGGTCTAGCTGGTTACAAGTGTGTCATACCGGCACTAATCGATGGAAGCTCTTTAAAAATTATTTCATGCTGTTTTAATTCTACGCGATTTTTCCCTTGTTGTTTTTGTTGAGAATAGTTGACATTGTCACCACCTTAATGTCAGAGACCAGCCAGTGGTCGCAGTTATGGGCTCCACTAAACTGTTTGATCCCAGGAATAAAACAGGGAGGAGGGGAGTGGGAGGGGAGGAGAGAGAGAGAGAGAGAGGAGAGAGAGAGAAAGAGATTTATTCCAGGTGAAACACACACAGCAAGAGGAGGGAGAGAGGAGAGATTTTTATCTCAGTTGAAACAGGGAAAGAAGGAAGGAGGGAAAGGGAGAGAGGGGGGAGAGAGGGAGAGGGAAGGGGAGAGGAAGGAAGGGAGAGGGAGGGGGAGAAGGAGAGAGGGAGAGGGAGAGGGAGAGGAACCAGTCCCCACCCTTATTGGCATCTTAGCTGGACAGCTCAGTGCATGGGCTGAGGCTGTATTTTTCTCTCACCCAAAGGTCCATGGGTCCGTCTCCCACCACTGCCACCATGCCGCCCTTCAGCTTACCTGTGTCTGTGTTTCGAAGGTAAATGTGTTTGTTCTTTGATTTTTCTGAAAGCAAATAGTGTCTGTTCTGGGTTGTTATTGTTCCTAAGTCTGCCCACCTGTGTTAGGGTGGGTTCATCGGGGTCCAGCCCAGATGGTCTCTCATTTTTTCAGGAATACATTGCCAGCTTTAGGGAAACCCTGCTAGAACTCAAGGTGCCTTGGCCTAGACCAGGGGTCCTCTAACTTTTTAAACAGGGGTCCAGTTCACTGTCTCTCAGATCATTGGAGGCCGGACTATAGTAAAAACAAAAACTACGAACAAATTCCTATGCACACTGCATATATCTTATTTTGAAGTGAAGGAACAAAATGGGAACAAATACAGTGAAGGAACAAAATGGGAACAAATACAGTATGTGGCCCGTGGGCCCTAGACTGACTTCCCAGTTAACATAGGGCTCCGGGCTAGCTCTGATTCTTCACATAACTGTTTAGTCTAGCATGGGTTTGCCCACATGTCCTGGATACCTTAAATAAAATGAAAGGGAAACTATTTTCTGTATTTGTTATAAGCAGATATATTGTAAAATCACCGCACACATCATATTTCCAATCCCAGGTGAGCAGTGAAGTCGGGTCACCACACAAAATAATTTAGACTAGGCTGAGGGAGAAATATTTCTGGCAATTTTCTACCTTGTAATGAAGAATGAGCTGCCTGCCAGAACTGTTTTTTTTTTTTTTTTTTGGTTTTTGGGTCACACCCGGCAGTGCTCAGGAGTTACTCCTGGCTCCATGCTCAGAAATTGCTCCTGGCAGGCGGCATGGGGGACCATATGGGGCACCAGGATTCGAACCCATGACCTTTTGCATGAAAGGCAAATGCCTTACCTCCATGCTATCTCCAGGGCCCCCAGAACTGTTTTTTATTGAGTCCAGAGACCACCCCCCGGGTGGGCAGTAAGGACATAGATAGCTCAGACTATCGTCAGTCAGCTCCGCCCACCTTTACATGTAAGACAATATTTTGGGTAAAACCAGGCTGTAAACAAATAGATACAAAGGAACCAGGGATGATCTTTGTTTTGGGTGAAACAAGGTATAATCCAACAATACATCCTCTACTTCTCTGGGAGGGACTGAATTGAGGCTTTAGGGGACTCTTCAAGGGTAGAATAAGAGATTCTGGACCCCTTCAGACAGGCACTTGTGGGGATGTAGAACGTGGGGCCCGAGGCGCCCTCTTGTCTTTGGCTCTTTCTGAGGAGCACAGGGGGAAGCGAGTCATGACTGTCACATCTTTTTTCAGGTTTCACCTGCCCATCCGTGTGCTGGGCCATCATGCCGTGAGCCCCTATGCCATTGTGCTGCCCTTATCTGCCGACTGCCTGGCCCTGAAGCCTGTCTCAGCCATGCTGAGAATAGCCTGGAACCTGGCATGGTACCATGGCAGTGAGGGTCTGCTACAGCACCTGAACTCCGAGACACAGACCCACGAGTATGCACTTCTGGTCCCTGGAGTGGGTGGAGTGGGTGGAGTGAGCGATCCTTGATCCTTGCCAGTCCTGGAATGCCCACAATTAGTCACTAGAGGTTTCTTCCTTTCTCTGTGTTTGGTAGCCTATATATTTGTTTATGTTTGGTTTTGTTTTGGGGGCCACACCTGGTGATGCTCAGGGGTTACTCCTGGCTCTGCACTCAGAAATTACTCCTGGTAGACTCAGGGGACCTTATGGGATGCTGGGCCTTTTTAACATATTTCTGATCCTGTTTTTTTTTTAATTGTAAATGGTAATTTTTACTTTGTTTTAAAGAAGACCATTGTCTGTTACTTTGACAAGACCATGGCACAAGCAAATAGAGATGCAGAAATATTGGGTTTTATGCACCTTTAGGGATGCCTTAATAAGTATTTTTATTTTTTTTTAAATTATCTATCTATTGGGCCAGAGAGTTAGCACAGCAGTAAGGTGTTTGTCTTGCATGCAGAAGGACGTTGGTTCAAATCCTGGCACCTCATATGGTCCTCTGAGCCTGCTGGGGGCAATTTCTGAGTGTAGAGCCAGGAGTAACCACTGAGCGCTGCCAGGTATGACCCAAAAATAAAAAAAAAATTATCTATTTATGTATTTTTGGTGTATGAGCCATACCCTTGGCACTTATGGGTTTACTCCTAGCTCTTTTTTTTTGTTTTGTTTTGTTTTTTGGTTTATGGAGCCACACCCAGCCACACTTACTGGTTACTCCTGGCTCTGTGTTCAGAAATTGCTCCTGGCAAGCTTGGGGGACCATATGGGATGCTGGGAATCGAACCTGGGTTCGTTCAGGTTGGCTTCATGCAAGGCTAATGCCCTACCACTGTGCTATCTCCTCTCCCAACTCCAAGCTCTGCTCAGGAATCACTCCTGGTAGGTTCCGGTGGGATACCCAGTGGGATACCTGGGATCAAACTCATGAAACTCATTTGCATTCTCTGCTGTGCTATTGCTCTGGCCTCCAAGAGAGTTTTTAAATTTTGGGAAGTTACTATTCTCCAACCACGTAGAAAAATTGACAAGTTGGGGCTAGAACTTCAGAAGATTGTGAATGTGGTCATGGTCATGGTTGTCATTTAGTGTGATTCCCATATGTATACATATACCTGTGGTTTCTGTGCATATACTTGTGCTCCTGATTTGAGGGAAAACTCGACTTCTCTATGCAGCAAAAGAGCCACATAAGTACCTTGTGGGCTGGTGGGAGCACTTGTCAATGCTGAAGTAATACCGGCTTCTCTTTAGGCTCCTACATACTGCAGAATCTGGGGGTACAGCCGACAGACGGGGAGACGGTGGTAGCCCTGGCTTCAGGTACCTGAGGCGGTTTCTTCTGTCTCCTCCCGCTCCAGGTTTCCCAGTGCCTTGTGGCTGTCTGAGCAGGACATTCTGGCCCTTAGGATCACCCACACGCCCAGTGGGCTGCAAGACTGTGTCTGCGCCATCACGCAGGCCTCGGCCCACAGGGAGGTGAGGGCTGCTGTCACCAGGATGGGCTTCTACCTGCTCAACGACAGGTGGGCTCCCAAGGATACTGGGGACCGCTGCGTACTGGCCTTGAAGCCTCTGGCCTGGCACGTCCCCCTGAGCAGGTCAGTACACTACTCGGCTGGGGGTAAAGGGGATACCCAGTTGCATTTACCTGGGCTCATCTACAGGTACTTAGAGGCCAGAGCAGAACATGTGTTCTTCTGGGTGCTGTCTGGGGGACACTTCGGAAGATGTTATTAATAA
>PVKC010015702.1:0-21290 GCA_004027635.1 Crocidura indochinensis
ATACATATATAGCAGTTTCTTTATGAAGTCATATATATGTCTTAGGAAGTAGATTTTTTATGGCTTAGCTATTTATGAATAGTGCTGAAATTAATATGCCACAAATGTTTTTGTGAATAGTGTTCTGTGGTGTGAGATTTTTTTTAATTTAAGTAATTCATTTTATTTCTTTTTTTTTAAATATCTTTATTTAAACACCATGACTTCAAACATGATTGCAGTTGAGTTTCAGTTCCTGGAAAAAACACACCCCTTCACCAGTGCAACATTCCCATCACCAATGTCCCAAACACCCAAATTGAGACTTTACATTCAGGTCTCCCTAATAATAACAAAACTGTCATTTTAAATGCCTTTAATAACTTTCTGTTGCCCGTGTCAGAAAAATTAATTGATCATAGAAGTAGCACAGGGGTTAGATGCATATCTTGAACGTTGCTTATCCTGGTTCAGTCTTTGGCACCACATATTTTACGCTGAATATGAGCAAAAATGATCCTTGAAAAGAGGCTTGAATAAGCACTGAGCACTGTTTCCTGGGTACCCTAATTAAACAAATAAAAACACCAAAGCCCTTCTATGATCTAAAAGGTATTTTGCAAAATAGTCATATCAGCCTCTTCACCTTCTTACTTTTTTACATACCACTGGAACCTCTGCTACTCTGATCGCATTTTACAATATTCAACAAACTGGGGGCCGGGCGGTGGCGCTGGAGATAAGGTGCCCGCCTTGCCTTGTGCTAACCTAGGACGGACCGCTGTTGGATCCCCCGGTTCCCCATATGGTCCCCCGTGCCTGCCAGGAGCAACTTCTGAGCGAATAGCCAGGAGTAACCCCTGAGCGTCACCGCGTGTGGCCCCAAAACCAAAAAAAACAAAACAAAACAAAACAAAACAAACAAACAAAAAAAAAACAATATTCAACAAACTTACAAAATTTATGATGTTCTCCTTCAAATCACACAAGTTTTTTCTTGTGCAGCCTTTCTTTATTCAATATAAATATCCTATTATTAAGACTTCAGGTCAAATACAACTACCCTGAAAACTTCCATAAATCCCAGTATGTCATTTTTCCTTTCAGGAATTTTCCTTGCTCTCTTTATTTTCTCTTTAATCCCCAGGTAATCATTTATTCACATGTGTGATTTTGTCTAATAATTGTTTATAGACATTCAAAAAGACAGAATTTATATATTTGCGTTTGAGCCATAGTATAGTAGGTAGGGTTCTTACACACGGTTGACCCAGGTTAAATACCTGGAATCCCATATGGTCCAAGAGTGATCCCAAAGGGCAGAGCCAGGAGTAAGCCCTGAACATCAACCGAAAATGGTTCCAAAAAATTCAAAATGCTAAGAAATGATATTTTCCTCATTTTTTATCTCCAGAACTGTGCTCGAGATAAAATGTAATAGCTATTTATTGAATGAACCAGATATGATTGATAATTTTGTTTCTTTAAATTTTAGCTTTTCAATTTACTAGATATATGCTAATGGTTAATTTTATTAAATTCAAAGATTTTCTTTACTCATCACACAAAGAAATTCAATCACAGCTAATGAGTATGATGAATTGTGCCAAAATATTGATCTATAGAAAGTAATGAAAATTATATTTTATAATAGAAAATGTCATACCACAAAGAATAAGAAAACATTACAAACTAGTTTTATAATCATTATTCTAAATGCTTAGTTTTGAAAATTAACATACATTTTTGGAGTCCAGAGTCTGATGTTACATTTGAGGAAACTAAGAGTGACTACTTAAAATGAAACCTTAATTTAAGTTATTAATGTCAAATGTTCTTTCCTGTATTTATAATTGTTATTGAAATAATATTATATGAAATAAAAGAAAATAGTATGTAGATTATTAAAAATAAATGATGATGTTCTGCACCTAAATGTATACTTTAATGCTAAAAATACTTAGTTTTGGAAATAGCTGCGTAAAATAATTATGTGTAAGTACAACTAAAGCATCTTGTAAAAAAACAAACTTCAACACAGTAATTTTGAATAAAGATTTACATAAAATAAAAGAATGCTTTTATAAATTTTAGCAATGCACCATGATTTACAAACATTACAGTTATATAATCAAACCCCTTATTTACTGGGAAGTCTAGTGACATTTTTACAGGGAGCAAATAGATATAACTTAAATTGCCCTTCTCAAACTGACAGACCAATGATAATAGGTCCATTTTAACTTTATAGACACTAAGAATCAATACCTGCCTGAAAAAATAGTCTGTATATCAGCTGCCTGGATAATAAATACATTCTTGGCACTTACGTCTGCAATACTATCGAGGTCTTTGGTTGAATTCTCAGGATTGAGAACAGTATCAGAGTCATCTACAAAATTAATAAAGGTTGTTCAGTTCAAGCCAAAGGCAAAAACAATGAAGTCTAGAGACCCAAACTTTAACAATTTAAACTTAAAATGGGCCTGTTACTCTGGCAAACTGGGGACAGAGGTATGGGATGCATTTAAGTAGCATTGGTAGAGGGAGGTTGACACTAGAATTGGAACTGGACCTGATTTGTTGTATGTCTAAAGCCCAGCTATGAAGAAATTTGTGAATTACAATGGTTTCAATATAATAAAATTAAATTAAAAGATTAATAAATGTAAAGAAGAATTTTTTTTTTTTTTGGTTTTTGGGTCACACCCGGCAGTGCTCAGGGGTTACTCCTGGCGCCATGCTCAGAAATTGCTCCTGGCAGGCACGGGGGACCATATGGGGCACCGGGATTCGAACCGATGACCTTTTGCATGAAAGGCAGACGCCTTACCTCCATGCTATCTCCCGGGCCCCAAAGAAGAATATTTAAAATGAATTAAAAAATAAAGGACTGAAGAGTAAAAATTTATCTAAGTCACAATTTTTGGAGTTAAAAAACATTATTTTTAGCAAGCAAACGGGCAAGAAAGCAAAGCCAACTCCTAACCATTAAAAGTATCGATTGCCAAAAGGAAAGGAGAATATGTGGAGGGTTAAAAAAAAGAGGTATCTGGGCCCGGGAGATAGCATGGAGGTAAGGTGTTTGCCTTTCATGCAAAAGGTCATCGGTTCCAATCCCGGTGCCCCATATGGTCCGTGCCTGCCAGGAGCAATTTCTGAGCATGGAGCCAGGAGTAACCCCTGAGCACTGCCAAAAACAAAAAACAAAAAAAAAGAGGTATTTTTTTAAAAAATCTTTATTTAAGCTCTTGATTACAGACAAGATTGCATATGGTTTTCAGTCATAGAAAGAGCACCCACCTTCACCAGTGCAACATTCCCATCACCGATGCCCCGAATGTCCCTCCTCCCCGCACACCCCACATGTATTTGAGACAGGCTTTCTACTTCCCTCATTCATTCACATTGTTTTGATAGTTGTCAGTATAGTTATTTCTCTAACTGTACTCATCACTCTTGTGAGCTTCATATCATGGTGGAATGCTACTGAAACTTGACTTTGGAATTATAACTAGCATATACATAGAGATATGAAGATACACTCCTGAAATTTCATATATAAGTAAATGATAATTAAATAGCATAGATAATGATTTTATATTAAAAGTTGTAAAGGATGGGGCCAGAAAGATAGCATGGAGGTAAGGTGTTTGCCTTGCATGCAGGGTGATGGTGATTCGAATCCCAGCATTCCATATAGTCCCCTGAGCCTGCCAGGGGCGATTTCTGAACATAGAGCCAGGAGTAGCCCCTGAGCACTTCAGAGTGTGACATTCCCAAAAGAAAACCCCCAAAAATAAAAAAAAATAAAAGTTTTAAAAGAGACTTCCAGGGGCCAGAGAGTTGGCGCAGGGCGTAAGGCATCTGCCATGCACTAGCTAACCTAAGACGGACTGCAGTTCCATCCCCTGGCCTCCCATATGGTCCCTGAAGCCAGGAGTGATTTCTGACAACATAGCCAGGTGTAACCCCTGAGCATCACCGGTTGTGGCCCAAAACAAACAAACAAACAAACAAAAAAAAAAACAAAAAGAGACTTCCAAATGATCTATGTTGTATGAATCCCATAATTTATGGTTCTTGAAGTCAAAAAGAACCAAGTTTATATATATATATATTTTTTTTTAATTAAATAATTTTATTTTGACCAAAGTGGGTTACAAATCTTTAACAATAATATTTAGGTACATAGTGACATTGAATCAGGGGCATTCCCACCACCAATGTTATTCTCCCTCCACTCTTGTTCCCAGCATGCATCCCATATCCGTCTCCTTTGATCCTCGGGCTGCTACTATATATAAGTGTTCCCCTCTGTGTCTAGTTTGTGGTAGATTGGGTTTCTATTCTGTTGTCATTTGCTTTGGATTTGGTGTTTATGTATGATCATTTTTTTTATTTCTACTCAATGTTCATACACGTGTTTGGCTTTGGTACCTTCCATTATTTACCCCTCAATTTGTGAGGTAGAACCAGATAGTTCAAGCTATATGGTTCTGTTTGGAGGGAAGGAAAAAAAAAGAGAGGAAAATAAAGGGGGAGGTAAATATCAAACAAGAAAGAAATAGGAGTTTTTCTAGAGGCTATAAATATTAATTTAAGAGATGAAAGGGAAAAAAGAAGAAAAACATAAAAATCAAACAAAAGAACTCAAAAACCACCACAGCAACAAAGACAACAACCAAACAATAACCACAGTCCTGAAATAAAAACAAAGCAAAGCACACAAAAAAAGAAAATAAAAACAACCACAGCAACATCAGCAATAACAAAAAAATTGATTTGTGCTTTTTTTTTTTTTTTTTTGCATAGGCACAGTAAGTATTGGGGCATTAGAAAGGGAATTCCCTTGGCCTAAGAAAGAGATACAGGGTTTCTCCAGCCTTGAAGCATACTGTCATGGTAATAACTATCGGCTCCTTACAAGGTCTTTTTCTCTTCCCTAGGTCCTTTTGTGCTGTTTGGAAGCTTTCCGCTCAGATATATATCTTTATCCTCTTATCCTAGATGCAGACCTGATCACGTAATAACTATTAACTGAACCTTTGCAATCACTTAGTTTCTAATTTTGTTATTTGTGAATGTTCCATTCATTCTTAGATCAATAGACTAGCCAAAGCTCAATACACTTCTCTGGTACACTGATAACTCACTTTTTTAAAAATTAGGAGTCTCAGTTACCATGAGGTTCACTAAGTCATTCATTAGACTTCCCCAAAGCATGATGATTGTTATCCAAACATAAGAAAAAAACACATTCATTCTTTACTTAGGACCCCATGTTGAGAGGAAAAAGAACAGGTTCAAATTATTTATTCAGGATGTTTCCTCAGACATTTCAGTAGCTCCTTTGAGATTAGTTTTTTTTTTCAATAAGTACAGAACTATCATTCAAATAAACACAAATATGCTAATACATTATTTCCTAAAATATTCTTCCAACCTAAACATCAAAACACTAATTTAAAACAACTTTCCTAAAAGACACAAAAGGTAGATTTCAGTTGTTTTAATTTTGTTTGAAAATAAAATCATATAATGAACACAGAAATTTAGTCTATTTTCCCCTATATGCAATAAATATATAAGAAGAGTTAACATTATTTCTAAAACATAATCAAATGTCATCATATCACCTATATAATAAGCATCTTGGATGAGACATTTAACCATTGATACAATGGTTAAACTACAGCGTATTTTATGGAAAAAATAAACTTTTATTTTCTTCTCTAATGACAATGTGAAGAGTAGCTGAAAATAAGTAGAAACAATATATATCAGAAATATTAGATGTTATTTTGTTACAAAAACTGAAAAGTGAAAATTTTCATGAAGTACCAAATATGAACTGACATAAGTTATAAAAGACAATATCATCATTTGAAATAGTAAATATGTGGTATATTACATTTTATATTTACTTTTTTATGCCTATGTTTTTAAACTAATTTCTCCAAATTACCTATAAGTACAATCTCATCTAATGCAACTTAGCACATTTTCTATTGTACATTTTATGTTCTCATAGAGTTCAAAGATTAATTATTGCCTTTTTGTTTAGAGGTGTTTGCTTTGTACAGTTTAGTTTCCTTTATCTGATGTTTAGAACAATTGCCATTGTTAGTTATTTACTACCATATGAATTTCACATACAACCTCTAATAAGAAAACAAATTTATTTGTTTTTGTTTTGGGGCCACATCTGGTGGCCATTGGGTGTTATGCCAGGCTTTGTGCTCATAAATCGCTCCTGGCAGGCTCCAGGAACCATATGAGATGCTCAGAATCGAACCCGGGTCTATCCCAGATCCGTCACGTAGAAGGCAAACACCCTACTACTGTGCTATTGCTCTGATCCCAGAAAAATAAATTTAAAAGAAATATTTGATTTTCATAAATATATTAAAGCTCTACTATGAATTTTATAATACAAAAACCCTAATATTGTGTTAAAATAGTGTCATCTTAGTGCAGTACTTACATGTCAGATCATATAGCCTGAAGTTAATTTTTTATAGATAAATAATTTGTGGCTCCAGATGATATAGCAGAATTATTGAATAGTAAAAATATGTAATGTATCTGTCCAACTTCGATGATTTAAATCACAACAGGTTAAGGAAGTTATAATTTTACATCCCATATCATTGAAAATGTATTTTATTTTGACACTTAATTCTAAGTCTGATATATTATCTAAAAGCTACATAGACGCTTCATTTTGCATAAACTTAATAATCATACTAACAAAAACATTATATTTATATAATGTTGGTCTCAATGCAAGTTATCTCAATATTGACAGATTTTAAATGTGATATTTTATTATATATAAATTCGTTTTTCACCTGATAATAAACTATATCTGGCTGATTTTCCCATAGAACTAAATCTTATTTCAAATTTGTATGACATGACTTACTCTTTCATAATATTATTTTAAACTAATATTAAAATGTTTATCATACACAGATTGGTTCATTGCATGATGTACATATATTCAAGAAACATGTCTACATGGAATTTGAATATATACTTGTAAAATAAGTAGATCATATCTGCTCTATGAAGTTAATTATGCATTTTTATGTGAGGATATAGTAACTGCCTAAAATATGACAGACCTTTCATAGGTGTTTATATGCAGTCAAATAGTTGATGGCCAAATAAAATATTCAGAAAGTAAACCATGATATTAGTAAATGCCATGACAGAATAGCAAAGCATGATGGGAATTAGCCTAGTTGAACTGAATGTTGAGTATAGCATAGCTACTTATTTTTATTATTTTGACCATGACAAATGGGAATAAAATATCCTCTATAGCAATTAGACATTCTTTAGAATACTGTGACTCATAACTGAATATTTTGGTACTTGTGCTGTTAATGACTACACTATGATAAATGTAGTCTGCTCATTGCAATTGTAGAATAAATATTTTATCTTAATTATGACATAACAATAATGTTCTATTAGCATTTATTCTTGCTTTGAGATTTAAAGACCATTTTCTTAATGCACTTATGATATATTATGCATAAAAGAATATATATTAGTGTTAGCAACAGATATTGTGGATGTAATATGAGGCTGGGAATTGAATGAAGAGCCTCATATCATATGTACTGTAATATTGCTATATTCCTTAATCCTTTATTTAAAACTAAATACTAATTCTTAAGCTACCCATTTAATATGTAGCTAATTAAAACATAAATAGTAGGTTTAAGCATAATAAACATAAATAGTGGTAGCTATTTTGTTACTATATGAACATATATTTTGAGAAAGTGTTAGATTTATCCAAAAGAGTTTAGAAGTATATAATAAAATTTCTAAAAATAATGGGTGAGTCCATCATTATACATTGTTTTACTCAAAGTATTTAATCTATATGCTGTTTATTTCAAAGATTTCACTAAAATTTAATCTCTAAGGAATGAATCAACTTGGCAAACTTTCTTAAGGTTTAATATTATGGTTTGGGTTGTTGTTAGTTCATAAGCAATTATCAAGTGCCTTACATTGTATGATCTGAAGGAAACCATCTTTTCTATTAATCAGTTGAAAGAAGGAGCTTATCAATTTTCTAAATGACACTACTGAATTTAAGGTCAGATAGAAACATGTAATATGTGATCATATTATGAACATGTAGATAATGGATAAGAAATTGAAGAATATACATAGTGACCAAAGTCTGTCAGAACTAACTGAAATACAACACAAAAATGAAACTATATGGAGCCAGAGAGATAGCATGGAGGTAAAGCATTTGCCTTGCATGCAGAAGATCGGTGGTTTGATTCTTGGCATCCTATATGGTCCCCTGAGCCTGCCAGGAGTGACTTCTAAGCATAGAGCCAGGAGTAACCCCTGAGCACAGCTGTGTGTGACCCCCCAAAAAACTGAAACTATATAAAAATGACATAAAAGCAAGAATATAATCAGACAGAAAATACATTCTATGATAAGTAATGTGTGTTTTTCAAGTATTTTATTAGAGTAGTAGCTTTAGGGGCTTTTGAGAGAGCTCAGTGATTAGGAGCACATAGAGAAACCCAAGTTTGATCTCAAGCAATAGAAGACCCCACCAAGCACCATCAAGTATAGCATGCAGGGGAGGGTTACTATGGGCACTACCAGCTCTGAGCAGCACCATATTGACGCTTCCAGCAAGGTTGGCCAATTATTCCTGCGAGTGTCCCTGGGCCCCTCTCTGCTTGGGAAGACCCAGTAAAGAATTAAAAAAAAAGGGGGGGGTGATTTCAGTTACAAAATAGTCCATATACCATGAGGACTTGGTTTCAAGATCAATGTGGGCAATAAAAACACCCAAGAATGAGGACAAAGAATTCAAGTGGTAAATCAAAGAAAATAGTGTTGGTGCTTATAGGAAACAGTTGGAAAATGAGTCGATAAAAGTAACAGAATCATGTTAGTTTTAAATGTTACGCTTTAGATATATAATATCTCTGTAAATAAACTTTGAAAACTAAGTGTGAGTCTGAAAGACTTAGATTAATAAAAGGAAAAAGTTTGGTAATTTGAATTGTCAATTACTCTCTGCTGGAGGAAATAGGACACTGAAATAGGGCCGACAATAAGAACTGGAGGTTATTGTTAATGATCTGAAGAAGAAAGAAGAAATAGAGTTCTCTCTCACTGTTTTCAGAATAAAAGCAACCAGGAAGAAAAATATGTACAGAGACTAGTGTGATTTATTCTGAAAAGAAAGTAAGAAACATAAATAAAGCATATTATTGTTTCATTATTATTCACAAATGCTTTACTACATTACTGCTCTTGCATTTTTAACTCACTTTAAGAAAATCACCCAAAAATTGAATTTTAAAAACTGGACGAGGTTTTTTGCTCTATCCAAAGGGTTGAGAAACTTTTGTACTATTCTGGCACAAGTTTTTAATAATTAAAACCTATCCTAGCCTAAACTTGATGGTTCAATGATAATAAATTCCTGGAGTGTATAATTAATAGGAATGCCATGTTTCTACTATAAACAAAATTCCAACTGGCACCTATATATAATACCATTATAATTTAACACAAGATTGTATCCTCTGAGACTTGATTATAGACGTTTTACCAAAAACTGAAAGAAAGATGAAAACTTAAAGATAGGGATGATTGTTAGAAAGAGATCTTGAAGCACATTTTTACATTAGCCAGAATCTGGAAACTAACTACTCTAATGTCCAAGAACAGACAAGTAGATGAAGAAATTATGGCACATCCAACAAGAAAATACTACAAAACAATAAGAGAAATAAAATAATACATGGTTGTATCTGGAGAATATAGTGATTCGTAAAATGAGTAGAGGGAGAATGATAGATTAACATTATCAGATTCATTTGTGAGATATATATATTTTTTGGTTTTTTGGGCCACACCCGTTTGATGCTCAGGGTTTACTCCTGGCTAAGCACTCAGAAATTGCCCCTGGGACGCTGGGGGATCTAACCGCAATCCTTCCTTGGCTAGCGCTTGCAAGGCAGACACCTGACCTCTAGTGCCATTTGTGAGATATTTCAATAAAACCATAGATGTTAATAATACCCAAAGAGAATCTAGACAAATGTCAGGAGGATTGACCCATTTGTCAAAGAGGAAGTGAAATGAAAATGACAATGACAACCCTATAAGCATCACTGATGCATTGCTAATTTTTGGGCCTCCTCCTAACTCAGTATTGAACACTCTATTCAAATATATTTTTCAGGTCTTAACTTGAAAAAAAATTACCACTTTAATGACCAAAGAGATATACAGAGTATAAGGCACTTGCCTGAAAGTGGCTAAATACATACATATATACATATATATCCAAGAGATAAATATATCCCTTCTCTTGTGCATGAGAGAATGAAGTGGAAGTAAGATGAAAAGAAAATAGATTTAATGAAAACATACAACATACATTAGCCAGAATGAACTAGTAAATTAGTGCAGTGAGTAAGGCACTTGCCTTGCGTGTGGCCAACCTGGATTCTACTTCAGCTATCATGTGGTTCTCAAAGTCTGGCCAGATGTCAATCTCTAATTCCAGAGGAGCATCAAGGGTGGCCCCAAACAAATAAAATATGAACTAAAAGATTACTAATTTAAAAAAAATCAAATAACCTTGGTAATAATATCTATTACAAGTCTAGATTGAGAAATAGAGGAATGGTTGTAGACCATGCATTAAACTATATTTTTATAAATTTAAGGGATTAAAATGTGCAGTATAATATCAACTACTTCTATGAAAAATTGACTAGCATCTTTTGTTTTAATAACAAAAGTTTCTGCTAAGAAATGACTTAGATTTTAGATAACATAGTACTTTAAAATTTATAAAGACTTAAAGATATCAAGTAATTATTTCTGGAGCAAAAAAGCCTTATTAGCGAGTAGAATACAGTAGCAAACATTTAACAAATTATTAACAAATTGAAAGAGGTAAATATTAGTATAGTAAACAAAACTCATTGCAACAATAGTATGTGTGTATTTATCCCCAGAAGCTACTATAAACAAATAAAATAGAAAGAGTAATTCCACATATTTGATTTTCTTCCTTTGTTCAAAATCTTCCAAATTCACAACTTCTATTCACTTGTGGATTAACTGTGATTTAAAGGAATAAAAAATATCTAGAGGAAATTGGGATAGCAATATCAACTCATATAGATGAATGTTTTTAATGCATATGAGTATTAAAAACAAGAAAATGTGAGTATAATGGACTAATTCTGAAGAGAAAGTACTCTATGGCCCAATATAATATATGACACTGATCGTGGTAAAGTGTTACAGAGAATCAGGTTGTTCTTCAACAATTGGATTAGATTATCCATCAGTCAGACGGATATGTGCTTCTATCTTTTAAATCAGGATATAATAGTTATCTTAAGTTCTACATGCTCCTTATATAGGGAAATAATTGGAAATAGAATTTAATGCTGCTTATAGATCAAGTGGGATGTTTTAATAACATTAAACTCGTATTATTTAATTTATCTAGGCCTTTTAAGGTGCTTGATAGAGTTATTTCTCATCTACTATTTCATGACAATCTTTCTCTCCCCAACATATTATAGTCACAGTACCTATTGGTTTAAATATGCATCCAATTATTTTGCAACACTTTTGGTTGTTGTGACAGTTGCTAACTTCAGAGAAATTGACTGTAGGATTAATATAATCATTTCCATAGTGAATTTCAAAGGATTACAATGACAGCATTCTAAAATAAGAAAGCGATTCTCTGATAGGGGCTAAAGCTAAATGGAGACCATTTTGTTTTGCATTGTTTCCTATGCATCGAAGCTCACTCTATTGGGGAGCTAATCCTTACTTCTTATTTGAAACAGAGTTTGACCACAATGATTATAAGAAAATAGAAAATGCTACTAAAGAATTGATGCAGAATTCTTGTTGGTTATTTCTTCTTGCCAAGTTAATGATGTCTCTTGTGGAAGCATTGCCAACTTATTCAATTGAATAATGCTTTAAGATATATTGGCTAACGATACATTAGTTTAAGTACCGTGTTCTACTTGTACAGTCCCCCGTTTTATTCACATCTGGAGAGTTACTGAAGGATTTTATATTAGAGAAGCTAGAAGTACTTTGTGTGAAGGAAAGCCTGAGGGATAACTGAATAGCTTTAAGCCTATTAAGATATCCCAAAACAGCTGCTCATACTTAATTCTAAGTGTTTCAACAAAGAACAAAGAGGCATAGAATGTCTACAATATGCATATTTTAAAGTTAAACACAAAAGAAAGTTAGAGGGGGATTCTATTGTCTCACACAAAAAAAATTTTAAAAGCTATGCTATTTCATAAGCAAACTTTGAAGACAATATTTGAAGTAAAATAAACTAATTTTAATGTCTATATATCTACAATTACAAATACACGACATGCCTATAGTCCAACACATATATGCAAAAGCTATTAGGGTGAATTAGCAACTAGAGAGAAGAGAGAATGAGATTTATGTGTATTGGGTCTGAAAGATAAAATAGATCTTCAAAGAGACAGAACTTCAATGTGTATTTAATATCAATGGGAATATATGCTTAAAACACTTAAAATGGAAATTTCTGTTGAACATATTTTCTCCCACAGTAAAAATATTAAAATGTGACAAATGAGGAGGAAAAACTAATGTTAGAGAATTGTGAGTGAAATGGAATAGGAGACACAACTTGGTTATTTGACTAGACACTGCTTACTCTGAAGCATATTATAAGTATTATATGAATACTATATAAATATTATATATACTATATAAATACTATATAAATATTATAAGCATATTATAAGTATAAATATCTTTGCGCATTTCCTGACCTACAAAATCTGGTGCCCACCTCCAATCAGATAAGTCCAAAGAAGTGGTCTGCTTTTTGAGGCCCAGAGATATGTCATCTGTTGCTTTTTTGACCTAGAAACCCTACTAGATAGGAACAGACATGTCTGCCATTCCCACTCACTATAGTTCCCATTCAAGTACACACATCAAGCAAGAAGAAATCTGAGCTTCCTTAGCACCCTCAAGGCGCTAAATGCATGACAGTCATGGAAAAAAAAAAACCCTAGGATCTGGTTAACATCAGCAGTTTTCAGCATGTCCAACAGCTGGGCATGGTTTGTGAGCTTTTGAAGACCACCAATCTAAACTACAGAGTGAAAAGTCAAGGTCATTCAATGTTATTTTAAGGAAAGCCATTCACATAGCTTCTATCCACAACTGCCTTTTGATTTGTTGATACCAAAAGTGAATAATTTTATTTGGAGAATCAGATATATGTCAAGTATATTGACATTATAATGGTTCACCTGTTAAAAAGTTTGTCTTTTCATCCGTGACAAGAAATGATTGGTAACAGTATAGAAACCTTGAAGGAAGGCAGTTATACTATAATATATGCTTTGATTATAATTATTGCTTTAGAAATCTGAATGTTTCAAAATTTCTGATATTCTGAGAAATCATTTGAGCTTAGTATAAGATTTTCTTTCTTTCATATATATACATATTTAAGAGAAGCATTGTGTAGGCACAGAAAACTCATCCAATCTAAAATGATCCAACAGTTACACAAGACCATCCCACGCCCTGTACACACATATACATACCCCTGCCCAAATATCTCAGTTCACCAGTGAACTCAGCATTTGCATCTGTTACAGCTTTTCTTTTATGCAATTTCAGATTATCATTTTACCACTTTACATTAAAATGCAAGCTGCAAATCTTCCAGACCCACTTTCATGTACAAATTCCAGATCATTTTTCAAAATACAGTGCCATATTTATTGTCGTGCTTATGCAATTTCAGTGGTGTAGCACATGCAAAAATTCTGCTGCGATCATTTTTAGAGTACTTAATATGTATGTAGAAAAACTGATTAAGTTTTTATTAATAAGCAGCATCATTTCTCAAGAAGCACTATGATTTTTATTGTATGATAAATTTTAGTAATATTTGTGATATAAAAAGATTGACTTGTTACTCAGTTGGGATGGCAGATTTACTTGATATTTTTAATAGCACCAAAAACAGTTTTATTTTCTATAACTATACCATTTTCTCATGAAGTTCTTTGCTAGGTGACATATGATATTTTATTTTCATAAAGCATCTTGTGCTTTTTGTTATGAACGTCATTCTGGAAAATTTCCTTCTAAAGTTTCAAGATGAAATTGGGAAAAAATAATGTAATTTTGTCTTGTTTCTTCAACTCATTCATTGAACATTTGGTGTACTTATCTTTTTACCACCCGTTATTCTAGTCTCCTCTTTTTCCATATCCCTTGGATCTAAAATTCACTTCTGTGCATTTTGACTCCATTATCTTACAGTATACTCTTGTCTAGAGTACACTAGCTTCTTCTTTAAGGAAGATTGAAGGAATCAGTCATTATTCCAGGATATGGGAGAATTCAAACATGATTAAGCCATGTATCTCTTGATATTTATGATGAATAAGCAATAGAGGAATTAATTTATCTTGCAACAGGGCCTGAATTTTATTCATTTTTAAGATTCAATAACAAAATTACATATTTGATATCATAAATGTTTTAATACAGCGTTCTTAAATAGAATTAACTTTTATGAAATCTCAGACTTCTAAGAAGAAAAATTTTAAATTAACCAATCATGGAATTAATGTATAAGCAATAATACTGTATAATTGTATAAAACTAAAAATATGCTATATGTATGAAACTAATTTAGGAAAATCATTAGATGCTATTATTCTTGTTTCATTTATGTATTTATATTTTATTTGGAACCATATGACAAGGACCAAACCCAGATCAACTAACTGCAAGGCAAGCAATCTATCTACCCATTGTACTTCTTCTCACCTGCCTCTAGATATCAATGTTTGTGAGTTTTCTTTTTCTCCTTTTCTTAAAATAATATGAATCCTTTCTAAGTAGTAAATAACTGTCAGAATGGTAGAAGACATCAAAATAAATTTCTCAGTAACAGCCATAGTACATCACAGACTCTTGAATCAATATTCAAAATATTATTAGTATGTATTTAATATAATAAAATAATGAATAGTGTGTATTTTATATAATAAATAAATCATGAATATTGAAAATACATAAACACTTCAATTGTATAGATTAGAAGATTGTATCGCGGTGAGGAAAATTTCAATCTTATCATTGTCAACTTAAAAACTTACAATTATTTTTTTCAACAAGTTCACAACAGTTTTTTCATCTAACAATAATGAAATTCTGGTATTTGAAATAAAAAAGATACAGAGATAAGTTAAAATTAACTATTAAGATCATTTAATAACCAGCATTAAGTATAACTTAAATTTGATGCCTAACACTAGTTTTGAACATAAATATTTGATGTTTTATTCAAGTTAATAATGATTTACTAAAGTAACATATTCATTTCAATTTTCTTAGTTTCAAATATCTTATATATTTTAAATTTTATACAATTATATAGTTATTTATAGATTATTTCCATGTTCTTTGATTAATTTAAAAGTTTTCTCCTTAGGAGTATGCATTTCCATAGAAGTTAAATCCATTTACAAAAATTGTCTTAAACATTTATGGTATCAAATATGTAAATTTAATATATATGGCTATATTGATATTTCAGATACTTGAAAGGAAGGCCTTCTAAATCTATGGTCCACATTTTTCTAACTTATTTCACAAGTACTAATTTATTGTTACTATTAATATCTATAGTTCCTTATTCAATTTACACTATTAGAACAGTAATGAATTGCTTAAATTTGCCTTTGTCTTCTTATTTTTAATCTGCCATAGTTTTTAAGATATTTACTTGGGTAAGAAGAGTGTCTATTGAGGTTGGATAGAATACAATTAATACTTTAATTACACACTAGAGCCACAAAGAAGCTTTGAACTAACTTTCCTTCAGATTCTAAGTAATTCCAAGTTAACACCTTCAAATTTTTTAGAGTTGGTTTTAAATACGTAGTCAGAAATAAAGTAGATTTAAACTGAGGATTAGCTTAGCAATTTAGCAAATCACTTATTTTCTTAGCTCAATTTAATCTCATCCCTATAAACCATATATAACTGACAGAGAGAAGAAAAGTATAATTCTAACAGCACACTTAGGTTTCAGGTATATTAAACTCATCAGCTGAATAAAATTATCTAATGGTCTGACTGCTGGAAGAAATTGATTCAGAATGATTTTCAAGCCATTTTTCTCCTTCTATGTTGAGAGCAACATTCCCTTGGCTGTGTTTCAACAGAGTTTATTAACACAAGTATTTATTTTCAGGTTCAAAAGGTTAAGCCTGAATGAAATTTAAGCAGTTTATCAACTTGTCAAATAAAATATAAAGGTTTTTGTCATCATAATAAATTTTGGAATAGTGTTTGAATAATGTGGATGAAAGATGGCTAAGATAGAAGTGTAATTCCAATGAAAAATGAGAACACCTCTTGCTAATCTGCCACTGACACTGAACCTTTGAAAAATCTCTAAAGACAAGATGATGTATTACAATCCAGACTCATCATTCTATATCCAAACTTTTTCAATTACTTAAAAAAAGTCAAAGTAAGCTTTAGTCTTAAAGAATATAAAGTTAGTAGCCAATTTAAAAGAAATATTTTGCAGCAAAATATCATCTTGAAAATTATTCAATATCAATGAATTACTTCAAATATACTATCTTCATTGCAAATAATTCCAAAATGAGTCCTTTCATCAGTCTTAGAATATGACAGTTAAATGCAAATACTTTATTAATGATTGCTTAATACTACATTGTTATATATCAATAATTAAAAATTCCTCAAGGTCAATATTAATAAAAAGGGCTATGTCTAGTCTACTGGTCATAGTTTTCTTCATTTTGAACAAATATATATGTGTACAGAGCTTTTTCTTAGTTTCTTCTTTTCTTTGACCTTAAAGTCCTTCTATTTTCATTTTTTATGTTTTTTAATTGCTTTATTTAAGCACCATGGTTACAAATTTGTTCAACGTTGGGTTTAAATCATACCATGTAAACTATTCTTCACCAGTGCACCCTTCTTGTCACCATCACCAATGTCTCTCATTTCCCTCCCATCCTCTACCCCTCCACCCCTGACTTGTCTAGGACAGGCAAATTGCTTTTCTCTCTCTTCCTCTCTTCCCTCTCTATCTTTCTCTTTCTCCCCCACTTAACTATTTGACTCTGTGGTTTGCACTATTGTTAGTGGAAGGGTGACTTGCCTATTAGTTTCTCCCCTTTCAGTGCGAGTTCTTGTCCAGTAGAGTAGACCCTTCTCTACTCTAGCTACACTTACTACTCTTTGTGGTGAGCTTTCTACTCTGGGCTGGACCTTCTGACCTTTGTTTCTATTGTATTAAATACCATACTATCGCTGTTTTTCTTATATTCCACCAATAATAATATACTATATCTACCCCTCTCCTCTGACTCATTTTACTCATTGTAATAGTCTCCAGGTCCATCCAGGTATAGGAAAATTTTATGACTTCATTTTTCCTAATGACTGCATACTACTCCATTTTGTAGATCTACCACTATTTCTTTATCCACTTGTTTTTAGAACCTGGGTTGTTTTCAGAATCTGTACCTCAAAAAAAAAAATAGTGACTAGGATTCAATGGCATCCCACAGGTCTTGCTTTAATTATATACCAAGAGTGCTGTCCTGCCCATGGTTGAAGATGGTGGACAAACCACTAAAACCAATAAATAGAGTTGTGGCCTGCTGTGTCAGATTTACTCCCAGACTGGTTATCATTGGATCCTCTAAGAGCTCCCAAGAATGAGAAATTCATTCCCATTCTCCTAGTTCCTAAAAAGGGAAAGGGATCTTGGTAATATTCATCCAGTAAATGATCCACACACAGGAGGGTAAAAAGGCAAGAAGGTCAAATGCAGAATCCTTCATCAGTCAGCCAGCATCTCCAAAACTCCAGATCCTGTCAGTTAGTTACCCCAAAAGATACTGAGCACCTCGTTTGAAAACTATTTATTGGGCTTTCAACAGCGCCCCCCCTAGAAGGTCATAGGTCGGACAACAGGCAGAGATAAGGATTTTATAAAGAATTATTATAAAGGCATTCATATATTACAGTGACCCTTCTGCTTTTTTAATTTTTACTCTTGTCTTGTTTTGTTTTTTGTTTTTTGGGCCACACCCAGTGACGCTCGGGTTACTCCTGGCTATGCGCTCAGAAGTCGCCCCTGACCTGGGGGACCATATGGGGCACGGGGGGATCGAATCGCGGTCCATCCAAGGCTAGTGCAGTAAGGCAGGCACCTTACTTTCAGCGCTACCGCCCGGCCCCTTACTCTTGTCTTAAGAGGGAAAAGGGGGATATAGACAAATGACATATTACATATCTTACTTCAGAAAAGTGGAGTCATTTTATGACGACATTATTCCCCTATTTAGACTATGTCTATGATCATGTTGTGTGTGATAGTGTCAAAAGCAGTGGCTTTCTTGTCAAGGGTACTGATTTCTTAATGATTTGACCTCTTATTATCCACTTACTGACTTTCCTACAAACCTGTCTGATGTGTGTACCTTTATTGCTCCAAAATAATCTCAATTTTAGGTAATTATATGGCCACAAATTCCCTTTAACTACATGGATAACTCTCATGTATTATTATTGGGCCAGGTAGAATCGATCTTAAGTGTCACTCCATAATTATCTTCTCCACTTGCCTATGCCACTTTACCTTATCTCTAGTTCCAAGCAAGGGGAAACTCAGAAAAGCTAAGAAATTAAGTAAGCATTCAAAAGTGGATCAAAATATCAGTCTTCTATTCACATAGAAATGCTTACACACTCTAAGTGATTTTTCTAGAAATCTTCTGCTTCTGACTTCAAAGATGTACATCGGTGTTTTACTCTTCATAATGTGAGGATGAAAGGACATATAAATTTTAAGTGCTGTATATTCCAGAAGGGCCACACTCTCCATCCCAAATACCTCCTCTTGAAATGAAAGAGGGACAAAAATGACGTGAGAAGAGGATTATATAGCACCACCTAGTAAGTGTAGGAAGTTGAAGCAGGTGAAAAGATCAAAAAGAAGAAAAAGAAAAATGATTAAAAAATAATCATTACAGGGGCCAGAGCAGTAGGCAGTGGTAGAGCATTTGCCTTGCACATAGCAGATCCAGGACTGACCATTTTTCAATCATCTGGCATTCCATACAGTTCCATATGGTCCATAATGTTCCATATGGTCCATATAGTCCCCCTAGCATAAATACATAGCCAGGAGTAATCCCTGATCATCACCGGATGTCTCCCCCAAAAAACAAAAACTAAAAACATAATCATAATCATTGGATAATCATTACAACAGCTAACCCCCAAATGACTTACATGCCAGATTCTCTATAAGAGTTTTATATATATAATATATATAACATTTAATTTCTCCCCATGCATTTTGATTTCATTTAATTTGTCATTGATGAAATTAAGAAAGCTTGCCCAAGTTTCTATTTATAAATTACTAAAGTAGAATTGGATCCCAGGATATCTGAGCCTGGTATGGAACAGAGTTATCAAAGTATTCATGTTTATGTCATACTTATAGTAGTTTAGCCAACCATGGAAGACTAAGATCTGGCTATTAAGATGACACTGGAAGAGTATATATGTATAATATAAGGTAGTTTTTGAAACACTGTAAAGCTCTATGTTTAATATAAGCCTGTCAAAGAAAGAATAAATCATATCTTCTATTAAAAAAAAGTATGTGTTTTGCTCCAAAGTAGGGACAAATTTGTTTTTGTATAGACATGATACAATAAAATCATTGTTGATCCCATTTCATCCATTTTAATCTTTTCCGTAACAATTACACAGCACCTTCTCTAACATCAATGACACTAATACTTAAAATCTAAGGTACTAAGTATGCTTCTCTTTAAATATTCTATGTAGCACTATGTGCAGATGTTTAACAGGCTGTAAACATAAACAAAGTTAGTCTTGTAATACCAGGCTAAACTTCCTGCTTTATTGGTGGAAATAAACGGAAACCTATTTTTACTGAATGAGTAAATTCTTCAAAATCATTGAATTAGTTATATGCATATGAGTACCGTGTCCACATAGACTGTCACTTTAAGAAATAGAGGAGAAGGACAAAAAAGACAGAACAGGGATCGGCACTTTATGTGTACCCAAGCTGAATTCATTGTCTATACCACTTTTCCCCCAGCATGTGTGTACCTGGAGGTCCAATTACCAATAGGGTGGACCCAGCATTTCAGGGCCTAAACAGTACCACATTCAGGCACTATAGGAGGTAGCCTCAATCAAATACCTAAGTTGGACAAAATTCTTTTTTTTCTTTTCAATATTTTAATATAATTTTTATTTTAATCATAATGGCTTACATATATATCATTGACAATAATATTTTAGGTACATATTAACTTAAAATCAAGGGAATTCCCATCACCAAATAGTTCACCCTCCAACTCTGTTTCCGTCCTACTTACCATATGCTCTTCCCTCAGCCCTGGGGCTGCTAAGTGGTCCCCTCTGTGCCTAGCTTACTACTTAGTGGTCTTACACCTGTTTGGTCTTGGTACCTCTCTTATCCCCCCGCTAATTGGGAGGCGGGACTAGATAGTTCAAGTTATGTGGTTTTGTTTGAAGAAGAGAAAAGTAATAACCTGGAGAAAAAAAAAGAAAAAAGGGTGGGAATGGGCGGAGTCCTTCTAGAGGCTTTCATCCTTGGTTTGAGAGATGAAGGGGAAAAAGAAGGTGAAACACCACAATAGTACATAAAGAACTGTCAAATAAAATATCCAGTGAGCATTCCAAAATAAAAAGGGGGGTATGCACCATATAAAGACCATGGTATTGAGATAAATAAAATGTGTCAGAGTACATAAGAAAAGAAGAAAATAAATAAATAAATATAAATGAAGACATCCACTTCAATAGCCAAACCACAACAATGAAATCAACAAAAATATAGATAAGTAAATAATAATAAATTGTTTTCTGCTTTTTTTTTCCCTCCTGCAGATGCACAGTAAATATTGGGGTCATTGGAAAAGGAATTTCCTTTGACGAAGAGACACAGGCTTTCTCCACCCTTGTCGTATATTGTCACGGGATTGACTATAGACTCCTTTCAGGTTCATTTACTCTCCCAGTGGTGCTTTTGTGGTGTATGGAAGATTTCTGCTGCATCCTGGGTGATAAATTCAGACCTCTCTATCTAGAGGTCTCTGTATCTGCACGAG
>PVKC010015703.1:0-21289 GCA_004027635.1 Crocidura indochinensis
TTTTTTTCTCTCTCTCTCTCTCTCTCTCTCTTTCTTTCTTTCTTTCTTTCTTTCTTTCTTTCTTTCTTTCTTTCTTTCTTTCTCTCTTTCTCTCTTTCTTTCTTCTTTTTTTTTTGTGGTTTTTGGTTTTTGGTAACACCTGGCAGCACTCAGAGGATACTCCTGGCTCTATGCTCAGAAATCACTCCTGGCAGGCTTGGGAGACCATATGAGATGCTGGGATTTGAACCAATGACCTTTTGCATGCAAGGCAAATGCCTTAACTCCATGCTATCTTTCCAGTCCCAACGGGGGTGTTCTTTATATAACGAAACCCAACTACAATCATATTTGTAATCAAGGTGTTTAAATAAATATATTAATAATTAAAGATAAAAGAAAGTTATTTTACCTTGGAATATTCTAACATTTTTATTATTGTATCACATGTCTATTTCCTATCATGACCAGTCATCCTTATATAGATTGTGATTTACTATACACAGATAACAAAGGATAAATGATTTTTATTTTTTTTAAATGCCTACATTAAGACATTCAAATTAAATTCCTATTAATTTATAATTTATATTGAGATAATTCATCCAATGAGTATATTAGGTCATATATAGGAAATAAAGATGTAATTTGAATATGCCTTTCATCGTGTTGAAATTAGAACAGATTCTACTTTGACATGACTTGTTTAAAAGTCTCATTTTTCTAAATTAAGACATTATTTTATAATCTGATCTATCAAAATAAATATCTGTATATAATCTTCCTATTGCTAATAAAATGCTCTTTATGAAGTTTTCAAAAAAAGAAAATACTTTCTTAGAAAGAAGAAATGGAGAAGAGGAGCTTATTAAATATATATATATGTATATGTAGACATTTATGTTTGTGTATACATAGAAATAAATACTTTCCCCCCACCAAAAAAAGTCAAATACACTTTCTTTTTTAGTGCACATGGACATTATAAAAAATAGACCAGATGCTGGGACAGAGAATGTACCTCCACAAATTCAAAAGTATAGAAACCATACCACAAATCTTAAAGTACTGAAAGTAAATAATGATCACAAACAGAAATAGAAATAAGCCAAATACTTGAGAACTGAATAGCTCATTAGGGAATAATAAGTGGGTCAAAGAGGACATCAAACAAGAAATAAATCATTCCTGGAAATATATGAGAATATGTGTTATCTAAAGTGTAAGACAGAGAAAATGCAGTGTAAAGAAAAAAAATTCAGGGCATTATTAGCATTCATGAGAAATGAAAAATGACAACTAAGACCTAAAAATTTGACTGCACTACTCAAGAAATATGAATATAACTAACAAAAGAAGGAAGTCCGAAAAATTAATAAAACTTTGATCAGAGGGGCCCGGGAGATAGCATGGAGGTAAGGCGTTTGCCTTTCATGCAAAAGGTCATCGGTTCGAATCCCGGTGCCCCATATGGTCCCCGTGCCTGCCAGGAGCAATTTCTGAGCATGGAGCCAGGAGTAACCCCTGAGCACTGCTGGGTGTGATCCAAAAACCAAAAAAAAAAAGGAAAGAAAAAGAAAACTTTGATCAGAAATTTAAAAAATATAAAATATTAATAAAAAAATCAAAATATCAATGAAACCTAGAATGATTTTTTGAAAAAAAAAACCTCAACAGGATTGATAAGCCACTAATGAGATTAACAATAAAAAAGAGATAGAGGAGAAGCCTGCTTGCCACCACTGAACACCATTTCAAGAGACTGTAGCAGTCCATCTTGTGGGTGGTGAGGCCAGTCCCTGACCAAAAGCCCTTGCTAAAGTTGTGTAAGGGAAGTAAGCCAGAAAGGCCCAAGAAAGAAGGATCCAGATGAGCAGAGCCACTCTGCTTCATTTCTTGGTTGCATGCATCTTCACACCCATCAATCCCACCACAAAATGCTGTATAAGCCACACTACAAGTGTGTCAATGGGGAAACAACGTGGGACAACAGCATGCATAGAGAATGAAGATGGCAGCTCTGATGACCCAGCAATGGCCAGCTACCTAGTCAGTCTCTCAGATATGGAGTTTAGGGTAGAAATATGAAGAATGCTCATAGAACTCAAAAAAAAAAAAAAGCATAGATCAAGCTGAACAGAATACAAAGATAGAAATCAGGAAACTCCAAACTTAAATAGGGCTAAAAAAAACTCAGTAGATGAAATTGAAAACTCAATGAAAAACCTCTCCTACAGAGTAAGAGAAGCTGAGGACAGATTCAGCGAGTTGGAAAATGAGATGCAGAGAAACTCCATGCAACAGAAGAGACTGGAAAAGAACCTTAAAGCAAAAGATCAGACAATGGAAAAAATACTCAGTGAATGTGAAAATGTGATGAAAATAGAAGTCCCTAACAAATTCAATAGAAACAACATAAAAATCAGTGGAGTCCCAGACATCCAGAAAGAAAAATCCCAGGAAGAATCAACAGTAAAAGACATCACTACAGAGAAACTCTCAAAATGAAAGATGGCATGCAATCAAGAGTACCAGCTAAAAGAGACATGAATAAAGCATCTCAAGATACATCCTAGTCGCAATGATAAATTGTGCAGATAGTGATGCAATACTGAGAGCCGCAAGATCAAAAAAGGGAAATTACATTCAAAGAATACATAAGATTTACAGCAGACCTGACACAAGAAACCCACAAGGCCAGAATGCAGTGGTGGAATATAGTGACAAAACTCAATGAAATTAATGCTTTGCCTAGAATACTATACCCAGCCAGACTCACTTTAAGGTTTGAAGGAAGTATACATAGCTTCATGGATAAACAACAGCTCAGATGCTTTGCATACTCAACCATCCTTAAAAGCAAAACTAAAAGGTCTACTTTACAGACACACCAAACTTCTACTCAAAGATAGCACTAAACTCCATGACAATTATCTCCCTAATGTCAATATACTAAATGCAACAGTTAAGAGGCACAGAGTGATTAAATAGATCAAAAAACTGAATCCAGCCTTGTATTGTCTACAAAATAACATACCTGAGTAGTCAGAACAAACATAGACTCAAAATGAAAGGCTAGAGGAAAATCATGCAAGCAAACAATACCCTTAAAAAAGATGGAGTGGCCATATTAATATCAGATGACACAAACTTTAGACTCATAAAAGTTATAAGGGAGAAGATGGTCATTTCATACTAATCAAAGGATTCAAGAATTAGACAACATAAGCAAGTCAATCCACATTATATTGTATATTAATAAAAGAAAAAAATGACATAATCTTATCAATTAAAGAAGCAAAAACACTTGATAAGATACATTAATAATAAAAAACTCAACAAAGTGGTAATTGAAAGAAGTTTCCTCTATATAGTCAAAGCCACTTATCACAAGTCAACAGCAAACATTATACTCAGTAGGTATTTTATAAAAGTCTTTCCTCTTAGGTCAGGCAAATTTAAGTCATTTTGCTCACTCTCTTCACCTTTATTCAAAATAGTATTGGAAGTCATTGTTAAAGCAATTAGGCAAGAACAATATATCAAGGACATCCAAAAAGGAAAGGATAATAGCAAGCAGTGTTTGTAGATAAAATAATACTATAGCCATACAGTCTAAAGAATCTATAATAAAAGTTGTAGAAAGAATAGATTTTTATAATAAAGTGGCAATGTACAAAATTAACATGTGAAAGTCCATTATTTTCATAGATAAAAATGAGAGAGGATTTTATGCCTGCCTGCTCAAGATAGACATTATTCTTCTACTATCAGATTACAATTAAACCACAGCTCTCCTGAGACTTCTGTTCACAGATGGCAGAGATGGGATTTCCCATTCTTCCTAATTGCAGCCTCACTCAAAAGGGAAAGAATGCCAGACTAGTGCACAAAGAGAGAGTTCAACTCCAAACAAAGCATTTATTCCAGTGAAAGAGTACTAGAACAACACATATAAACATCACACTGCAAAGGTCACAGCGAAGAAACATGACAGAATCCTGCCATGCTTTGAGAATAAAAATGGTAGCAAGAACTGATAAGTACTAGTCACCTATATAGCCTCTCTGATAAGAACTTTAGAGATGAACAGGGGAGGATGTTCAAAAAAAACTCAAAGAAACCATGAAACAAATGAACCATAAATAAGACTCAAAAAGATATGAGAGTAGAAATGAACTTTAAATAGAAATAGCAGGGCTGTAAAACTTGATAGCCAACATAAAAAACTAACTAACTGGACTATGATCATTTTTGTAACCACAGTGTTTAAGTCAATAAATTATTGTTAAAAATAAATGCACTATAAGATCTCACCAGAAGAGGTGAGGTGAAATGATGCTTACATATCACTGATATGTAAGATGAGCTACATGACACCTCCACATAATAGAGAGGTTGGAAAATGGTTGGAAAATTAAAATAAATGAACAAAAGATCAAAAAATATCATCTAAACAAGAGAATAGAGGAAAATAGAACTCAGGTATAAATTTAATAGAAACAAGATAAAAATAATTGAAGTATCAGAGACATAGCAAGATAACCTCCATGAAGAAGCAACATTCAATGACATTATTGTTGAGAAGTCCTCAGAGATATAGTGCATAGAAACATAAAGTGTATGCCCAAAGAGTACCAGCTAAAAGAGAGCCAAAGAAAACCATGCCAAGACACATCCCAGTCACAATGATAAAATTTTCAGATAGAGATAGGATACTGAAAGAACCAAGATCAAAAAAGGAAGTTACATACAAAGAAGTATTCTTAAGATATATAGCAACATATCAAAGGCAACCCTTCAAGCCTAAAGAGAGTGGTAGAACATAGTGAAAAAACTCAATGAAATGAATGCTTTGCCAAGAAACTTCCTGTGAATTTCTGCGAATCCATGCCTGCCTAGTGGGGCTGACTGCGAAAAACTGTGAGCCCTGTCTTTGTGTTTATTTGTCCTCTCCTGTCGTCTGAACCTCGTGGGAGTGGGCCAAATTGGCTCCAAAAAACTCGCTCTCCCAGAGGTCCATTCTAGGGCGGGAATGCCCAGGAACACCCCATTAACCTAAAAACAGGCAAGAAGCGAGTACTATGCAAAAACCAGATCCCCTGCTTGTGATGTCAGGCTGGGAATTTCTGCGAATCCATGCCTGCCTAGGGGGCTAACTGCAAAGAACTGTGAATCCTGTCTTTGTGTTTATTTGTCCTCTCCTGTCGTCTGGACATGGTGGGAGTGGGCTGAAAAGAGACTGCAGAAGAGCACTTTGGCTCCGCTTTGCTACACGGCCGTGTGCTCTTTCTAAGGTAAGAACATTATCGCAACAAGAAGAGAAAAAAATTACACTAAGGACTGCTGGATCACTGAAGCCCAGAATTTCTCTCTGGACAGTCTTCTCTGCTGTGTGCCTAGGCCCAATATTTGATCCTTTGAGAGGTCTCATCCACTTAGGACTCCACTCCCTTGTAGGCAAATCGACACACCCGAAAGGGCGGAACCAGAGGAGTGTGGCTGCACACATCATTTAGCCAATGAATACCACCGCAACACATAGAAAAACACAAAATACTAGTGTGACAATGGGGAAACAACGCAGGCCAGCATCAGACATAGAGAATGAAGATGACAATTCTGATGAACAGATAATGACCAAAGAACTAATCAATCTCTCAGATAAGGACTTTAGAAAAGCAATATGGAAGATGCTGAAAGAACTCAAAAAGAACATGAACCAAATTGAAGAGAACACTAATAAGAACCAAGAAAATATGATGACAGAAATCACAAAACGCCAAACTGAAATAACATGTCAACTAACAGACCTGAAAAACTCAGTAAATGAATTGAATGGCAAAATGGATGATCTCAACACTAGGGTAGAAGAAGCTGAGAATAGAATTGGTGCTGTGGAAGATGAGATAAATAACAACTCCATATAGCGGGAGAGATTGGAAAAATAGCTTAAAATAAACGAACAGACAATGGAAAAATAGTCAAAGAATGGGAACAGATGAAAATAGAAGTCTATGATAAGAGCAACAGAAACAACTTAAGAATCATTGGAGTCCCAGAGACACAGGAATAAAATTTCCAGGAAGAATCAATGGTCAAGATCATCATTAAACAGAAATTTCCAGAACTAAAGAATATATGTGAACAAATCTTCCATGCCCGAAGAGTACCAACCAAAAGAAACTCCAGAAAAAATACCCAAGACACATCCTAGTCACAATGACGAATCCCACAAATAGAGACATAATTCTGCAAAAGCAAGGTCAAAAAAGGAAATTACATTCAAGGGAGCATCCTTGAGAGTTACAGCAGACCTGTCACCAGAAACACTCAAGGCCAGAAAGCAGTGGTGGGATATTGTGACAAGACTGAATGAAATGAATGCTTCACCGAAAATTCTGTACCCAGCAAAACTCACTTTCCGGTTTGATGGAAAAATACATGGTTTCACAGACAAAATAACAGCTCAGAAAATTTATAGATTCAAAACCATACTTAAGAGAAAAACTGAAATTTAAAAAACTAATTTAAGACAAAACTAACCAAAAGACACACCAAACTTTGATATAAAGATTGCATCAAATCCCAGGACAATTCTTTTTCTCAATGTCAATGGACTAAATGCACCAGTTAAGAGACACAGAGTGGCTAAATGGATGAAAAAACTCAATCCAACTTTCTGCTGTCTACAAGAAATGCACCTGAATAGTTAGAACAAACATAGACTCAAAATAAAAGGGTGGAGGAAAATTATCCAAGCAAACAACATCCATAAAAAAGCTGGAGTGGACATACTGATATCAGATAATGCAAACTTTATTCCCAGGAAGGTAGTAAGGGACAAAGATAGATATTATATATTAATCAAGGGGTATGTAGAGCAGGAAGAAATCACTCTTCTAAACATATATCCACTGAATGAGGGTCCAGCAAAATATTTAATACAATTGTTGACAAAGCTGAAAAACAACATCAACTACAACACAATAATTGTGGGGAACCTCAAAACAGCTTTGTCAACAATGGATAGGTCAACCAAACTGAAAACCAGCAAGAATATACTGGACCTGAGGAGAGAAATGGAAGAAAGAGGCCTAGTGGATATATATATATATATACATATATATATGTATATATATATATATAGGACACTCCTTCCCCAGAAACCTGGATATATATTCTTCTCCAATGTACTTGCGACATTCTCCAGGATAGACTACATGCTGGCACATAAAATATATCTCCATAATATCAAGAGGATAGAAATTTTGCAGGCTACCTTTGCTGACCACAAGGCACTGAAATTACTTGTGAATTTCAAAGGAACAAAGAAGAAAAACTTTAACACCTGGAAGTTAAACAGCCTCATACTGAATAACCAGTGGGTCCGAGATGAAATCAAAAAGGAAATCAAAAGATTCCTGGAAACAAATGACAACGAAGACACGAACTATCAGAACTTATGGGACACAGCAAAAGCAGTACTGAGAGGAAAATTTATAGCTTTGCAAGCACACATCAGGAAGGAAAAAGGGGCTTACCTGAGTAACTTAATGGCGCACGTTATAGAACTAGAAAGTGCTCAACAAAAGGACCCAAAAATAGGGAGGCAGAAGGAAATAACAAAGCTGAGAGCAGAAATCAATGAAGTGGAAACCCAAAAAACAATCCGAAAGATCAACGAAATCTGAAGTTGGCTCTTTGAAAAAATAAATAAGATTGATAGACCACTGGGAAAACTAACAAAGAAAGAGAGAGAGAGAAACTTGATAACTCGTATTAGGAATGAAAAAGGAGAGATCACTACTGATATGGCAGAGATTCAAAGGGTAATCAGAAACTACTTTGAGAAGCTCTACGCCACTAAAAATGAGAACCTGGAAGAAATGGATAAATTCTTGGACTCTTACAATCTTCCACGGTTGAAGGAAGAGGATGTAGCATATCAAAACACCCCCATCACTATTGATGAAATTAAACGGTAATCAAATTTCTGCCCAAAAACAAAAGCCCAGACCCAGATGGATTCACTAATGAATTCTTTCAAACTTTCCAGGAGGAACTACTACCAATCCTGGCAAGACTCTTTCATGAAGTCGAAAAAACGGAAATATTTCCAAATACCTTCTATGAAGCCAACATCACCTTGATACCTAAACCAGACAGAGATGCAATGAGAAAAGAAAATTACAGGGGCCCGGAAGATAGCATGGAGGTAAGGCATTTGCTTTTCATGAAAAAGGTTATCGGTTTGAATCCCGGTGCCCATATTGTCCCCCGTGCCTGCCAGGAGCAATTTCTGAGCATGGAGCCAGGAGTAACCCCTGAGCACTTCTGGGTGTGACCCAAAAACCACAAAAAAAAAAAAGAAAATTACAGACCAATATGCTGATGAATGTAGATGCAAAGACCCTCAACAAAATTCTGGCAAATAGAATACAATGCCTTATTATGAAGATCATCCACTACGATCAAGTAGGTTTCTCCCAGGAATGCAGGGATGGTTTAACATCCATAAATCTATCAACATAATACACAACATCAACAATAAGAAAAATAAAAATCACATGATCATATCAATAGATGCAGAGAAAGCATTTGATAATGTTCAGCACCCATTCTTGATCAAAACTCTCAGCAAGATGGGAATGGAAGGAAACTTTCTCAGTATAGTTAAGGCCATCTACCACAAGCCAGTGGCAAATATTATCCTCAATGGAGAAAAACTAAAAGCCTTCCCTCTAAATTCTGGCACAAGACAAGGCTGCCCTCTCTCACCACTCCTATTCAACATAGCACTGGAAGTACTCGCTATAGCGATTAGGCAAGAAAAAGATATCACGGGAATCCAGATAGGAAAGGAAGAAGTCAAGCTCTCACTTTTTGCAGATGACATGATACTCTACTTAGAAAACCCTAAAGACTCTACCAAAAAGCTCCTAGAAACAATAGAATCATATAGCAAGGTGGCAGACTACAAAATTAAATGCTATTATTATTAGACTCAAGTGCTATATCATGAGGTATCAGGATACCAGGAAAAAAGTATCCAAAGTATAATTTGTTGTTACTTATCCATTAAAATCTAACAAAGCATATGAAAACAAACAAAAAAAAACAGCATTGCTACTTGCTTCAACCAATGGTCAAGCTGTAGATACAAATACAATTTAGAGGTAGAGAAGACAGGGTAGTTAGAATAAGACAAAGAAATAGCTCCATGAAGATCAAGGTATAGAGAATCAAATGGCTCTAGTTTTGTAGATACAATGCTGTAGAACATGTAAATTTTACTTATTTAGCCTAAATTATCTTACAGCACAAACTGATACATTTAAAATTTGCAAAGCAAATCCTTTTGATTTGAAAAATGTCACTTTCTAATCTTTGATTCCCGATTGGAAACAATGTGGCCCCTGTAGAAGTCCTGGATATTTTAGAGTCACAGACTATAATGCATAACCAGGGACTACAAGAGATAAACAAGGGCAGAAATGGGCCACAATCAAAAACTGATTTAAAAATACTGTTCTAGTATAGTTTGGGGATCCACATACACACACCCCCAACTCACCTCTAAATATTGTTGGGAAATCTTTTAGATATCATGAGCCATTAATTCTCAAAACCTAAAATACTTGTTTTCAAAGTAGTAGACAAAAGTTTATTATGGAAAATCTATGTCTGAAATATAGACACTTATTAAAATTCATGCTGACTTTTCTCATCCAGGCCTGGCAGGTCCTGAGGTGCAAAAATTCTTTTTTGTTGACTTTGTTAGTACTTGAGATGAAAGACTGAATAAATGAATTCTATTATAATGGTCTTTAGAGGATAGTACTAACTCCTAAGGCAGCATAATTATCTGTTTCCAGCTAATGACCTTTACACCCTGATAGCTGACATAGAAAGGGAAAGGAGAGGAGCCAAGTCTTCAAGGCTATAGAAAATGCTTGGCTCCTGGATTCATTTCCTACAGAAATGAGGTTATCATATAAAGATGTAGTGAACAATACTCAACACTGCTTATGTTGGATCTCTAAATAGACAGGCACAATCTGCCATCAAAAGTGGTGTGAGATTTTATATATATCTATATACCTATATATATATGTACATATATATTATATATATCTTAAATATAATATCTATAATCTTTTTCTTTCTTTTTTTTAGATCATAACTATAACTCTGTGCCCAGGGGTTCACTCTTGGCCTTGTGCTTACTCTTGGTTTTGTGCTCTCTTCTGAAACATTCCTGGTGTGTTTAGGGGACCAGATTTGAGTGCCAGGGATAGATCCCAGGTTGGCTCCATGCAAGGTGAGTGCTCAACCTGTTGTACCATTCTGACCCCAAGAGTGCACTTACTAGGCCATTTAATGCAAGTACTCTCACATGTGAAATAACATGGATAAATGTAGAAATGCAATTATGATTAAGAGTGACATTCTCAAGGTGTGTCTTTTGTTATATTTTGATCACTCCCACTTCTGAATGGCAAGGCAGTTTATAAACAGCAAACTCTAATTAGGTCTCTGTAATATAAATGTTTTTTTAATCTAAAGTTTTTAAAATCTTAGCTGTTTTGTCTTTGTCAGGGATTCACCACACAATTTGTGTGCCTGTCATGCAGCCTCAGATGATGGCATGAAGTACCAGGTATTTAATCCTCTATAAAATCACACTCTTTGTTGTTGACAGTTTTTTCTTTCTCATTGTTTTACAAAGATATCTCAAAATTAGAATTTCAAATTGAATTTCAGAACCTAATAAGTTGTAAGTACCTTTTTATGATACAAGTTGCCCCTGGGGTTATCAGAAGGTATTCAAATGGCAACTTAAAAAATAAGGAAACCAATTTTCTAAAAGGGAAGAGGATTTGCGGTGACAATTTTTGAGTAAATTTAAGTCTTGTCATTTATGATTTGTGTCACTTGAAGAAATTGTTTCAACTATGTCAGACTAGTCACCATAAATATAAATATGGATGGGGACACTGACATTTGTCTACCCAGCTACATGCTTTTGCAGTGTGCTGAGGAAAAAGCAGACAATCATACTGGTAAAATGAAACTTGCATTATATTTTGCTATAAAATATGAGTGAAATTAAGCAAATTATATGGCATATTGGAAGTATAAAGGATTAGGCAGAAAAATAAAGATGGGCAGAGGATAAAAGGAAGTGGAGGTGCATTTTGCATATGGTGATGAGGAAATTTCTATTTACATATGTCAGCATTGGCAGGGGAAGAAGTGAACTGGGGATAATGCTGAGGTCAAATTTCTTCTAATTTTTTCAGGAAGGAGCAAAGAGTTAAATGTTTCAAGGCCATATAAATCAATCATGTATGTGAATTTCTCTAGATTGACACCTGGATAAAGAGACCACTAAGTGTGACATCTTAGTGGTCTCCTCACTGTCATTGTTTAAAAGGCAAGCTGCTGCAAATGACTTGGAGATGAATCAAATGAATCAAGGCCAAAGATCAAGAAACGGGAAAGTAGAGAGACCCTGAAATAGGTAGATTCAAATGCCTGTAGAGTTTTGAGATTGTTGAACAAGTTTAAAGTCTATGGTGAATATGATAGACAATGATTGCAGTTTGTTGTAAATCAAGTGAACTGATGGATAGCTAATTTGAAGAAGATTAAGATGAAGAGGTCAGAGCGATAGTACAGTGCTAGGGCATTTGCCTTGCATGCAGCCCATCCAGGAAGGATCTCAGTTCGATCCCTGGCATCCCATTTGGTCCCCCTCAACAAAAGCGATTTCTGAACACATAGCCAAGAGTAACCCCTGAGTGTGATCCGGTGTGGCCCAAAAACAAAACAAAAAGAAAAAGAAAATTAAGATGAAGACAAACTGGTGGAGAGATAGAAGATGTAGGAGAAAGGAAAAAGAAGAGAACAGTAAAAGAGAAGAGTCTAAAGAATGAAAAAAATATACAAAATACAAAATTCCCTAGAAATACACTTCACATTCCAATCACAATCATTTTTTCCCTCACAAAGGCATAAGACTATACAATTTAACCATGTGATCTTTATTGTCTGAACTAATGTCATGAAACATAAAACAAACAGAAATTACGTTGGAAACCAAAGTACATCCTAATGATTCATACAGGTAAATTCTGTTGACATACTAATGATTTCTATAGGTTAATTATTTCTAAGTCAAAGAAATAAGATAATGTCTACCATCTATCCATCTTCAGCTTTCAGGAGATAAGAGCGCTCTTGACCAGTGTCTAAAGATTTGCTTCAATTAACATCCTGAAGAGGGCAAAAAATATGCTTTCCACAAACTAACAAAGATAAGGTAGGTAGAGTGTTATGCTCACTTTGTGAGAAATTTATTTGGAAATCTGATGATCTCAAAGTCATTTGCAGAAATTTGCCTTTTAAACAATGACAGTGTGGAGACCACAGAGATGCCACACTGACCCATACTTATTTTTCCCAAATTAGTATCTCTTTATCCAGATGTCATTCTAGAGAAATTCACACACGATTTGTGTACAAGTGGATATCACATTATATTAATTATACTCTTCAAACATAGTCCTAATTTTTGACATCGGTGCAATTCAGAACATTAGCTTGCTTCTCTTACTGTTTTGTTAATTTAATATATCAACTGCTTTACTGGAAGTGAAAAATGAAACTGCAGTTTTTATTTTAACTCCTGACTCTAGTATCTAGTATCTACTGTACATCTTTAGTATTGCTTTTCTACCTTCCATAATACTTCCTCTCCTTGAGTCCAAATGTACCTTCTAATATAGTATTATTGACTTTTTTGTGGGGTGGGGAGTTGGGTGGTCACATTCGGCAGCACTCAGGGGTTACTCCCAGCTCTAGGCTCAGAAATGCTCCTTGCAGGCTCCGGGACCATACGGAATGTCTGGATTCAAACCACTGTCCTTCTGCATGCAAGGCAAACACCCTACCTCCATATTATCTCTCTGGCCTCAGTCTTATAGACTTTAATGTTTTAAGAGCACAAACTTCTTTAAGTAAATTCTAAGTCCTGAAGAACTGTGGTGTTGATGATATGCTGAACAACTTATACAAACAAAAATGGAGCTAAGTAGTAACAACAGCAGAACTTTGATTGCTTCTCCTGGGCATGTCAAGACTATCATAGAAGCAACCAAGATGTTAAGGCAGATCCCTTTTTGCAAAGCAGAGAATAGTTCTGAGGAAGGCTTTGCCATGACCTTTTGATAGCTTGGTTTTCTTTAAACTCACAAAAATTACCTTGAGATTCCTTTCCTTCCTCTTCTAAAACTTTAGGGGGGATGTGTGGTATGCGGCTTTCCCCAGCTTCTAAATTTTTAACCGCCACTTTTTATAGCAAAATTCTTGAATATTTAATACTCAGCTTCTGCTTCTGAGGGGATGGTTCAGATCAGAATTTTCTGAAAGCCAACTTTTTCTCTTATATATTCTACAAGAATTTTTACCATAATTAAGTAAAATGCTATATACAACAGTAGTACACTATGTACAACTACATAGTATTGTTAAGATGAGAAACATACATTCTGCATCTCCACTTTATCTTAAACTATGTGCAATATAATAAGTTATTCAATTGCATTATTCATTCAAGTGATAACCATCTATTTCTTTGAAAATTGTCATGGGTATTGTTCTGGATTGCACTGAATCTATAGAATACTTTGGGAAGTATTGTCATTTTAATTATGTTAATTCTGCTAATTCATGATCATATTTTGTAGTTTTCTTTGTGCAGTTCTTTCACATAATTTTTAAAAAATATAATATATTTATTTAAACAACATGGTTACAAACAAGTTTGTTTTTGAATTTCAGTCATTAAAAGTGTATCTCCCTTCACCAGTGCAATTATCCCACCACCAATCACCCACCCTCTCCTGTATTCCACACAGGCATTCTATTTCTCTCACTCACTACCATTGCCATGATAATTGTTGGTGTAGTTATTTAACAGCACTCACTAATCTTTGTGGTAAGTTTCATATCATAGGTTGGTCTTTCAAACCCTCATATCTATTGTCACTGGGTATTATTACTATACTAACTTTTATTTTTTCTAAATCCTATAGATGAATGAGATTATTCTGTGTCTAACTCTCTTCCCCTGACTCATTTTACTCAGCATAATTGTTTCCATGTCCATCCATGTATAGGAAAATTTCATTACTTCATTTTTCCTGGCAGCTACATAGCATTCCATTGCATATATGTACCACAGTTTCTATAGTCATTCATCTGTTGTGGGATATCTGGATTGTTTCCAGATTCTGGTTATTATAAATAGAGTTGCAATGAACATAGGTAAGCAGAGAGCATTTTCATATTGTGTTTTTGTGTTCCTAGGCTATATACCTAGGAGAGATTTTGCTGGATCATATGGGAAATCAATTTCTAGATTTTTGAAGAATCTCAATATTGTTTTCCATTAAGGCTGGACTAGATGGCATTCCCACCATCAGTGAATGAGAGTTACTTTCTTTCCACATCGCCAGCACTAATTGTTCTTGTTCCTTGTGATAGGTACCTTGTAAGATTTCCGTGACATGAGATCATACCTCATTGTTATTTTTATTTGCATCTCAATAATGATTAGGGATATAAAACTATTTTTCATATGCTTTTTGGTCAATTATAATTCTTCTTTGAAGATATGTCTGTTCAATTCTTCTTGCCATTTTTTTATGGATTTAGATATTTTTCTTGTTAATTCTATCAGTACCTTGTATACCTTAGATATTAGCCCCTTATTTGATGGGTATTGGGTGAATAGATTCTTTCTGAAGTAGGTGGGTTTTGTATGTTAGTCATCTTTTTCTTCAAAGTGCAGAAGTTTCTCAGTTTAATGTAGTACTATTTGTTTATCTCAGCATCCAATTATTTGGACAGTGGCGCTTCCTCCTTAAAGATGCCTTTAATCTCAATGTCATGAAGTGTTTTACCTTTGTGTTCTTCTATATATCTATGGTTCCAAGTCTGATATCAAGGTTTTTAATCCATTTGAACTTGACCTTTTTGCATGGAGGTCTGGTTTTGCATTTTTGCATGTCGCTTACCAATTGTCCCAACACCACTTGTTGAAAAGGTTCTCCTTGCTCCAATTTGCATTTCTTGACCCTTTATTAGAGATTAATTAATTGCATATCTGGGGAGCAGTCTCTGAATACTCAAGTCTATTATTATACTGATCTGAGGGACTGTCTTTATTCCAATACTATGCTATTTTAATGATTATTGCTTTGCAATACAATTTAAGGTTGAGGAAAGTGATGACTCCCATTTTCTTTTTTTACTAAAGATTGCACTAGCTATTTGTAGGTTTTATCGTTCCAAATTAATTTCAGGATTGTTTGATCTACTTCTTTGAAGAATGTCATGGGTATCCTTAGAGAGGTTGCATTAAATTTGTGCAATGCATTGAAAAGTATTGCCATATTCATTCTCAACATATGACAATTTCCCCTATTGTGAGGCTTTTTCTGTGGTGTTTTCTATGTGTTGTTCTAAGATCCATTGACTAGGAGATGTGCATGATTGAGACAATTGATTTTCTGAGGCACAATTGTTGGTACTTTGTAAATATCTCATTTTTTTACTATTTGCATTTAAAAAGTCATGAAATTTTACATTAATTTTGTATCTTGTCATACTACTACACAAATCAATTGTTTCTAGGTATTTTGTAGTCATTTAGTACTTTCTAAATAAAGTATTATGTTATCTGCAAATGGAGAGCTTGGATTCTTTCTTTCCCATCTAGATGTACTTCATATCTTTTCCTTGACTAATTACTATGGAAAACACATCCAGTACTGTATTAAATTGAAGTGACGAAAGGGAGCAAACTTGTCATGTGTCATATTTTATAGGAAAAGCTTTTAGTTTTGCCCTATTTTGTATAATATTCGCAATGGGCTTGTGGTAAATGGCTTTGATTATATTGAGGAAAGTTCCTTAATTTCTTTTCATTTTGAGAACCTTTATAACGAATTATTGTTGGGCCCAGGCAAATGATTTCTCTGCATCTATTAATATAATAAAATCATTTTCATTTTTTCTTTATTGATGCAGTGAAATATATTATTAAATTGCTTATGTAAAACATTCCTTGCATCTCTGGGATAAATCCTAATTAATATATAATCTATGGTCTTTTGGATAAATTACTGGATTCTATTTGCTAGTAATTTGCTTGTTTTTGTTTTTTGGCCACACCCAGTGATGCTCAGGGATTACTCCTGGCTATGTGCTCAGAAATAGACCCTCGCTTGGGGGATCAGATAGAACACTGGAGGATAAAACCGTGATCTGTCCTAGGCTAGCTTGCAGAGGCAGAAGCCTTCCAGACTGTCCCATCACTCTGGCCCCATCTATTTGCTAGTACTTTGTTGAGGACTTTCGTATCTGTTAGTCAATTATATCAGTCTATAAATCACTGTCTCTATTTTTGGTGTTTCTCTGCTTTTTGGATTGGGTGATGTAAGCTTCAAAGAAACTTTGGGATAGTTTCTGTCTTCAGTTCTCTTGAACAGCTAGAAATCTATTAGCAACATGTCCTCTTTAAAAGGTCTGAAAGAATTAACTAGTGAATTCATCTGAGTTCAGGCTTTTGTTTGGGGGAAGACTTTTAATCATCACTTTAATTTCCACAATAGTGATAAGTCTGTTCATGTATTCCAAATCATTTTGGTTCAAATTTAGAAGGTTACATGAGTTCATGAATTTGTCCATTTTTCTAGCTTCTCTCATTTTGTTCACAAGATTCTCAAATTAATCCCTAATTATACTTTAAATTTCTGGAGCATCTTTTATGATATTTCCTCTTTCCTGGCTATGCACTCAGAAATTGCTCCTGGCTTGGGGGGCCATATGGGATGCTGAGGGATCAAACCATGGACCATCCTGGATATGCACTCAGAAATTGCTCCTGGCTTGGGGGGCCATATGGGATGCTGAGGGATCAAACCATGGACCATCCTGGGTCAGCAGTGTACAAGGCAAACACCTACTGCTGCACCATCTATTTGACCTCTTTATTTTTGAGTCTTGCTAATGTTCTATCTTGGTGTGGTTTTATTGTTGTTGTTGTTGTTGTTGTGGTTGTGTGTGTGTGAGTGTGTGTGTGTGTTTAAGAATCAATTCCTGCTATCATGTACCTTTTCTGACTTAGGTGAATTTCAAGTTCATTATTTTTTCTTTTTTTTTCTTTTTTTGGTTTTTGGGCCACTCCCGGCAGTATTCAGGGGTTATTTCTGGCTATCTGATCAGAAATCGCTTCTGGCAGGCAAGGGGGACCATATGGGACACCGGGATTCGAACCAACCACCTTTGGTCCTGGATCGGCTGCTTCCAAGGCAAATGCCGCTGTGCTATCTCTCCGGGATTATTTTTTCTTTTAAGTTTTATCGTGTCCTTTTTTCTGCTACAAAGAAAGAACAAGTAGGAGCCAAAGTGATAGCACAGTGGTAGTACGTTTGCCTTGCACGCAGATTTCCACTAGGTCCCCAGCATCCTGTATGGTCCCCCAAGTCAGGAGCGATTTCTGAATGCATAGCCAGGAGTAACCCTTGAGCATCACCAGGTGTGCTCCAAAAACAAAAACAAAAAAAACAAGAAGAAGAAAAAACAGTAAAGGCTCTTAAACAATTGATGTTGGGATAATTGGACAACAACATGCCAAAAAAATTGATCTCAGACATTTTTAACATACAAAAGTCAAAAATGAAATAGAGACCTTAATATAAGTCATGGCATAATAAGATAATATAGAAAAACGTATGCAGAATTCATAATTACACTGAAGCTACAGGCATCTTCAGAGATAAAATACCAGTGACCAAGCCATAGAAGCAAAGATAAATGGGACTACAATAAACTAAGAGGCTTGTGAACATCTAAATAAATGGTGATTAGGATACCAAGACTACCCATAGAATATGAGAAACTATTCTCCTATATAGATTTAATAAGGGATTGATAGTTAAGATATATAAGGCACTGCTAGAACTTAATAAGAAAAAAATCTAATCATGTCAAAAGTGGAGAGAAAAGACTACTAGAACCTTCTTAAAATAAAAAATACGGATGCACAAAGGCATGTGAAAAAGTGCTCCATATCAGGGAGACAAAAATCAAAGCACCAATGAGATATCATCTCACACCAGAGAGTGGAACATATCACAAAGAACAAGAATAATCAGCACTGGCACTGATTGGAGATAAGGTCTCTCATTTCCTTCTCAGGTACAGGTACGGGCATAGAAATATGCTGAATTAAAAATATTATAAGAATAATATGCCAAAGACAATAGAAACGAGAGCCAGTAAGACTGATCCATGCTAGAACGCTTGTCACAAATAAGAGTCAGAGTAAAATTACGGTAGAGTTCAACTATGGCAATGATACTTGAATTGATCACTCTGGTTGCTGAAAGGCAGTAAAGTGATATGTACGATACCTTTTAGGAATAATATTACAAAACACAATGTCTAAATAGATTAAAATGGAGAGAGGGACAGAGAGACACACAAAAAGAAAATGTCTGCCATAAGGCAAGCTCCAGGAGGTGCAGGTAAATGGGATATTGGTGACAATAAGTGTACACTGGTAAAGAAATGATGCATGGAACATTACATGATGGAATCTAACCATCAACAACTTTGTTTCTAAGTATCTCACAGTGATTCAATTAAAAACATTTTTTGTGAAGACATTTCACTATATTCTATGTGGAAAATTATTTGAATTTTCAGAAGAAAATCAGCACTCCTTTTAACTATTACTGCTAAATTGTCAGAATATGGTACATTTCTAGAATAAGCAGACTTCTAGATTAATTCATACCAGCCTTCATTTCTGAAGATGCTATTTTTAAAGAACTATTGATTAATTTATTACTTAATCTACATTTTAAATTTCTTATTTTAAATAGTAATAGCTGCAATATCAAATTTAAAAACATAAATGCATATCCTAGTTTTTCTGTTTGCTAACAGTGATATTGGATGAAGATTATAACCTCCCAGATCTGTAACCTACAGAAGAAGAATAATGAAATTTTGCATGCATTGTTCATGAGGAATAAAAGATAATAAATGTATATGTAATATAAAAGCATTTGACACACATTTCTGCTCAATAAATATTGGCTGAACCAACAAAGGGCTATAGTGGCTTCTAATGCATTTTAAATATCTGAGATGAATTTAAAGCTTAGTATTTCTCCAAAATTAAAATATAGTTTGAAATATTTATCATAATAACACTCTGAATCTTGCTGAACCTAACATATTTCTGGGCTCTGTTCCCAGCTTCAGGTCTAAGGGGACTTCTTATGCAGAGTCTGAGACATTTCCCCAGTGCAGTTCTCACTTCTCATTAGGTCATCTAACCACCAATCAAGTTAAGGCTGTTACTGTCACTTTTCAGCTAGTTTAGTCTACCTTCAGACTTAACAGTTCAGTCTTCCATAAACATGTAAAATTGTGAAGATTGTGCTTTCAGTCTGTAATTATCAGTCCTTATCAAAACTGTCTCTTCTCCCATAACTATGTCTACTTTCCAAATCTTAAGCCTATTTCCCTCTTTCACTTACTGAAACATGGTTCTGGAAAAGATCTAATAAATGAGTTCATCAGGAGTCTTTTGACAAACTAAGCCAAAAGCCAACTATTACTTGTGCCAGGCACAGTGTTCAATCTCGTGAGAACTGTTATATTTTAAGGTAGATTGGATTAGAACAGTGGTTGCTAACCATAGGCAAACATGCCCTGCCATCCACAAAAAGCTATTGCCATTTAGCTGACCATTATTTTCATGCCAGTCTGCATATACATAAAGGTTGAAAATCATGGTGTTGGAAATTCCACAAAACTCTCTTAGGAGAACTTGATCAACTAGTTTGATTATGTCCAATGGATAGGAAATGAGTTTCTCTATAGAAAAGTCACTTGTTTTACTGATTTACAAGGGGACTTTAGGGGGAACTACTTGTCTCTAACTAGAGTAAAGCAGACTAACTTTAAAGTATGTTTACAATTTCTTATACATTCTTGTCTTCTACCCCTTTTGTTGGAAGGTGCTTATTTTAATAAACAAAAGACCATTTAGAACAAATACTTTATGACTTTGAAAATATGAATGTTTTTATTGTCACAGAAATATACAGCTAAAATATAAGATATTTTTATTTGTTAATCTTAGTTAATTAAAAGTAATATGAGCCAGGTGGTGGCGCTGGAGGTAAGGTGCCTGCCTTGCCTGCGCTAGCCTAGGACAGACCGCGGTTCAATCCCCCAGTTTCCCATATGGTCCCCCAAGTCAGGAGCGACTTCTGAGTGCATAACCAGGAGTAACCCCTGAGTGTCACTGGGTGTGGCCCAAAAACCAAAAAAAAAAAAAAGTAATATGAGTTAAAGTTAGAAGCAACGTTGTATTTCAGGGTTATAGTTGAGCATTGCAACTGAAATATGATAAAATAATTAATTCCAAATTTACAATGACTCTTATTTCAGGATAATAATGTTTTATTTCAGTTACTGGCCACTGTGAGGAGCAGAAGTTTACATTAAAATACCATTTCTTCTCTGAAACCATTAGATCCAGACAATTTTACTGATAAAAGAAAAAGTTTATTTCCTGTAATTTGGATGAGTTAGGTGATTTAGGATGATTTTATGTGATTTATAATGAACTGCATAGAAAATGCATGCTACCAGTGATCTGAAAGTTTAGGAATTTAAATTACAAAGTAAGAAATTTTCTGTTATATAATTTTGCATTAATATATTTAAAAAATAAATGATAATTTGTTAATGGGGAAAAATAAAACACTTACCATTATTTATATTTTTGTTTGTTTGATTTTGGTTTGGGGCTACACCCAACAGTCCTCAGAATTTACTTGTGGCTCTGCTCTCAGAAATCATTCCGGGCAGTATCGGGGGACCATATGGGATGCAGAACCATGGGGTTTCCAAATCACATGGGATTGAATCCAGGTGAGCTGCGTGCAATGTAAACCCTATCTACTGTGCTATCATACGGCCCCCCATTATTCATTTTTGTCATGAAGTATGTCATTTATTTGCATACTTTATCTATTTATCATATGCAATGGCTCTTATTAGAATAACATTTTAGCTGAGGACACTTGAGAATTAAGAAAATCAGAGCATAGCCAGAAAATAGTCACTACCATTCCATATTAATATTTTTGTTCATAAACTGCCTATAATTATCACTGCATGTCCTGTGTATAAGACGACTGGGTGGATAAGA